>JAMAKE010000209.1:0-25885 GCA_023628695.1 Nectriaceae sp. PG4201
ATAAGCTATATAGTCTTTATTAAATATTAAGATATTATTTAAGTATATAATATAAATCTTATTTATTAAGTTATATAGAGTATTATTAATATATTTTTAAAAGGTAGCTAAGGTATTAATAAGCTTAAAAGGCATAATAATATATTTAAAGTATTTATATTAATAGCAAAAGGCTATCTATTACTTATTACCCTTATAAATATATATTTAATAATATGCCTTCTTAAGGTTTAGCTTAATATAAATAAATGCCTCTTATAATTAATTTAAGATTTTATAAATTAATAATAGCAAGGCTTTATTCTTATAAGTTATTTAGTTTAATATATAATAAATAATATATAGTTATAGCTTGCTGTTTTTCTTAAGTATAAATAATACTAAGGTGCTTATAAGGCTAATAAATTAATAAATCTATTTATAAGCTAAGGCAATATTAATATAATCTTTTAAAACCTTTAGCTCCTTAGCTATTAAGAAGTAAATAGGCCTCTATAGCTTAAACTTAGCATTTTCTATTATCTTAATAATATAATAAGGGCCTTAAATAGAAGGTAACTTAATAGCATTAGCAATAGAGAATATATCTTTAAAATCTTAATATTTTAAGGGTAATAAGGTTTCTTTATTTACTTTATAGTCTTATTAAGTCTTTATAAGGTCTATTTATATAAATAAAATAGCTACCTTAGCTTTTGCTTTAGCTTTTTTAATAGCCTTCTTAGTTATAGTTAATTTAAAGTAAGCTACCTTTAATAAGTAGTTCTATTAATCTTTCTTTTATAAAATATAAAGATTAACTTAATAAAACTAAGGATAGCTTAAGAGTATATCCTTTATAATATTTATTATTATATAATATAAGAGCTACCTTCTCTTTACTTCTTAATTATCTCTTAATTAAAAGACTTATAAAGTTTCCTTATATACTTTCCTACTTAAATTAATAAAAGTAAAGCTTATTATAAGAGAGAGTAATATTAATATAATAATATCTCTATAGACTTAAGAGGAGATTAAATATATATTACTTCTAAGGTTAAATAGGGCCTTTATAAAGACTTAATAGCTACTTAGATATAACTTTACTACTCTTTTTATTAAGGTATTTAAGGGGCTATTATTATTTTAAGCTTAAGTTACTTATATTTTAATTAGCTTAATATTAATATTAAAGCTATAAGTGCTATATATATTTATAATATATTAGCTATTACTATAAATAGTGCAATTAAGGGTTATATAAACTATAGAAATATAACTTATAATATTGCACTTATAATAAGTAAGCTTATAATAAGGGGCCTTATTAATCTTTTCTAAGGGAGCTATAAAAGAGCTATAGGTTAATAGTAAGCTTCTTAAAGAGTTATTGCAAGTAATATCTAAGTAAGGAGCTTAATTACCTTTTATTATATTAATCTTAAGAGGTTAATCTTAATTAATTAAGGTTTCTATTATAATATTAATATTAATAAGTTCTTATTATATAATAAGTAGCATATAATTAATTATTTACTTATGCAATAATATTATTAGTTTTTAAATAAGGTTATAAATATAATAAATATTTAATAGCCTCTCTAGCAATTTATTTTTAATGCCTTTATAATAATTTAAAAACTATTTAAACTATTAATTAAGGCGCTATTAAAGGCAAGATAGCTTTATAGTTACTTTAAAGCAATAAGTAAGCTTATTATTAATCTTAGTTATTAACTACCTCTTAAGCTATTCTTAGGAGATTAATTTAAGGTCTCCTTAATAGTTTATTTATATATAGTTAATCTATTGCTACTTTATATTAACTTTTAAGTAAGTGCCTATATAAAGAACTTATTAGCTCTTTATCTTAAAGGCCTCTTTTTAAGTAATAAAATAAGCCTTTAAGTTAATTAAAAAGGATTAAAGCTCTTGCTAGCTCTTGCCTTAATACTTTAAGATATTTAGCTAGACCTTGCCTTAAGATTTAATATATAGTCTCTTTATTAAAGCCTTATCCTTAGGGTAATTATATAAGGAGCCTTAGAGAGCTAAATATATTGAGATACAAGAAGGGGCCTCCCTCTTCTTTAAAGCTAAGAGCACTTCTCTCTTCCTTTGCAATTGCTATGCATAAGCTGCTATCTTAATATATTTACTTAGTTATTCTTTTATAAGTTCTTAATATTTTAAGGGGTTAATAGCTTAAAATTAAGTCTATTAAAGAGTTCTTAACTTATTATCTATTAATATATTGCTAGGTATTTAGCTGCTCTTAGGCATATTAAAGGTTAAGTTAAAAACTATCTTATATTTAAATAGTCTCCTTACTCTTAATAGGAAGAGAGATTAACCTATTAAATATATAAGTAACTAAAGAAAAGTAAGAAGATAAATAGATAGTAAATTATAAGAACTTTATTATTAAATAGTAAGAAGGCTATAGTTAAGGTCTTAAATTAATTATATTAATCTTTATCTTTCTTAAAATCTATAAAGGATATCCTTCTTATAGCTATGACCTTATTAATAGCTCACTATATAACTATTCTAAGTATATACCCTTAATACTTATTATAAGGAAAATAATATTATTATGCTTTATATATTGCCTTATTTATCTTACTTACTTTAGCCTCTTAATATTAAGTGCTTTAAGCTACTTAAAAAGGTATATAAGCAATAGATTAAGCATTTAATTAAAAGCTTTATAACTTATATTTTAAAGATTAACTTCTTCTTAGCTTTCTATGCTACTTACCTAGCTATTACAATAAAAAGCAATATCAAGAGAGGTTTTAAAGGGGCTAGCCTAGCCTCTTTAGACTTAAAAGTAATTATCTCAAAGCTTAATATATAACTATAGACTTTAATACCTATTAAGAAAGAGGCTAGCCTTCTTAACCCTTAGGTCTTAATAACTCTAAGGACTATTCTTAAGGCTAGCTCTCAATTTAAATATCTTAAAAGATAAATTTAAAGGCATTAAAGCAACTCTCTTGCTTCTATTTTAAAGGCATTAAAGTCATTTTTTAAGGGAACTAAGGCAATAATGCATAAGATAGCATTATTAAAGTCTAAGATTTAAACTCTTTAATAGTTAAATAAGACCTTTAATAAGCATTATATAGCAAAGCAAACTTAACTATAGAATAAAAGGAAGATAACTATAGAGGAAGGAAGAGATATAATTAATTAATTAAATGCTAATGCATAGCTATAAGCTGAATTATTAATAAGAAGGGGTCGAGAGAGGGGGGCTTAGCTAAAGAAATAATATTATAGAATTTGCAAAAGGCTTAGTTATAATATAAGGACTTATTAAGAGGCTATTAAGCTATCTAAGGAAGAAAGTAATTAGTTTTAATTAATTAAATGCTTAGTTATATTTTTATCTTTAGTTATATCTTTAGGGTAAGGAAAAGTATAATGCTTACTTATTTATAATGCTTACTTATTAAGTATATTATAGCACTTACTTATTATATATATTAACTATATTAAATAATAAGATTTAAGAGCTTAAAGATAATATAATTAATCTCTTATTAATTTATCTTCTTATCTTTTAATTTACTTAAATTATATAAAAAGATAATACCTTAGTTCTTTTCCTTATTATAAGCTTTATTAGCTATAAGTATAAGCTTTATAAGTAAAAATTACCTTTATAATAAAACCTTATATATAGCTAATATAATAATATTCTAATAATAAGCTAATAAAGATAATTTCAATCCCTAGCGCAAGTACTCAATATAATAATAAGATAAATGCAATAGATCGAGGCAACTAAATAAGAGCATATAAGGGATATAACCACTTAATTTATAGGGGCAGTTAATAGGCAATAGCATAGACCTTTCTCTTGGATATTGCAATTATCAATAGCTATATCCTTTAGCTTCGTAGGCAGCCGGCTTAGAAGCCCTATAAGTCTTAGCTTCGATAGCGTAAGCAGCTTATAAATAGCCTCATCAAGCTATATATAATAATAACTAACTCTCGCAAGAAGTTTTATATAGGCAACGAATTTATATCAATTTCATAGCATAGTCGCGTTTAACAGGGAAAGAATTCGCAGTGCGTAGCCTATCAAGGCCAACGGCTTAGAGAGGCTCATACTTATAGCAGCCAAAGGGCACCATTGAGCCAGCTAGATAGTGATGGCCTCAATTGGCAGCAGCCTCGTCAGACAAGGTCCGGATGTGATAAGTGTAATGTAGCTTTATGTATCAAAGGAAATTGCTAGGACTTTTGGCACTATATAAAATAGGTAGGAATTGAAGTACCTTTGATATGCATTGATCCGATTGGTCTATTAATGTCTTGGCAGGTAAATGCAGCTTTTCCACAGCTGAGGAGATAAGCTAAAAATATAATGAAATAAATATATTAAGGGACAAATTTTAAACCATAACAATTATTCCCATTTAAGTTTATAAATCTAGGCCACTTCAAATCCATATGCTGGGATTTATGATATGAGCCGCTATTCTATAATATTTTGCCTCTGCCATCTCTAACACTGGAGGCATGGGTGAAAAAATACTCTTCGCCAGGCAGTAATAGATATTCAGCGCTTATGGTAAAAATGAAAGTTTGTTGAGAACGAATTCTGCATCATGGTAGCTTATGTAATAGTTACACTTATCATAGTCCATTTTTAAAAGACGATCAAATAGTGTCAACTGTACAGCCATCGTCCGATACATCCTGACTGAATGAGTGCGAGAGGTTTCGATTGTCCCCTAGGAAGACAAAATGCCGTTCTCTAGCTAAGGCTCTTTATCAAGTATTAATTTTAATATTGCCTGTCCTTAGCAGCAACGTAAATGGAGGCGGAGAGCCGTAGCTCCCTGCCAAGTAGACGCTATCAGAGATAGTGTGGCACTAGCTATGTAGTAACCTCATTGGACCATAGCAATGCAAGATACTTACCTAATCCTTAGAGCGGTCTTATCTATGGGTCAATTAAATTGCCGCAATGATCTCTCTCCTTCCATCCCTTGTATAAACGCTGTATTCCCGTAGCCTAGTTTATTGTCAATCGTGAAGCTTCTTGGTGTCTTTCTAGGATATGCTATTGTATTTGCGGTTAGAAATTGTAATGGTCCTATAGAACTCGGGCTGAATGGACACTGAGCATGAACCCAGACGGCCAAAACTCCAGCGAGTATCGCAGGCCTGCGACTTTTGTCACCGAAGGGGACTCAAATGCATACCTCCAACCACTAATCCAATAACACTCGACGGATCTGGCGAACATCCACCTTGCCTAACATGTGGCAAGTATGGCCAGCAATGTACACGGCTAAGGCGACCCAAAAAGCGCGGAACGAAACCTCGCCCGAAACCCTCGGCCGCCCATGACATACGATGGTCTTTCGACCATTCCATGCACGATAATCGAAGATTGCAGCAGCAATCATTACCTGAAGTGTCGTGCCCACGAAGTGACGTTCAAATTCCAGAAGTTGGATCGTTTAAAAGTCGGCAGACGATCACGGCTTTGCTGGATATTTATCTTGATTCAGTTTACCCATTGTCAGTTCGGGAATGATATCAGCAAGATTTGTAGCTGACCTGGACTAGATACCCCTTCTTCTGTGAAACGGAACTTTTCATCTGGTGGAACAATCACTCATACCTTCATGACCACTCGTATTACCTCAGCCTTATCTCAATGTGTGCTTTGAGTGCCCATCAAGCTGCTAGAGGGGCCTTATTTACGAATGAGTTGTCTTGGGTACCTTGCAAATCACTTGCCGAAGATTTTTTGCGAGAAGCGCAGCGAATAGTCCCACTGAATTATGATGCAGTTGGCGATATCAATCTTCTCCGATCATATGGCATTTTGGCTTTCATCGGCACGCAGAACGGTGATACTGATCTGCAGCATCGGTATATGGGTCTATACCAGGGACTTGCTGCTCGTATCGGGTTTCACAGCGAAGAACGCTGGCCGTCCTCACTCAGCGTCTGTGAAATGGAGACGTGGAGGCGAGTCTTTTGGGTAATGTACCGGCTGGAAGTTCATAACGCTTGTGTGTTTGGACACCCTATCCGGACTCCCGAATCTCAAACAATGGTCGGGTACCCATGCGGTGTGCATCATACGCCTCTATTGCCTGGGAGAAATGGTAAGTTTGAGAACTGGTTTGCGGGCTGGAACTTCGTAACCGAACTATATCGCATTCTCGAGCATGCAATCAACGACTTTCGAAGAAATAGAACTGCGCTCACTACCGTTCTATGGAGTAAGAGCTCATGTAAAGCTGAAGCCATTCTCCAGCAGCTGTCAGCCATGCAGTCTAATCTCATGCCTCAATTTGCTCAAGCTGCGATGAAGTCTTCAGACAGCGGCAGTAACCGAAGTGGGTTTCAAGTCGCAAATATTCTCTGTACTATACACGTAAGTTAGTCTTTCAAAATGACCGCCTACTGATACTAATATCCGGTATAGTTAGTAAAAATGGTAGCGTTTGTTTCAGAAGATGCTAGCTTCAGCGCTGCTTGTCAGACTGCACAGGATCTTGTTGACAGTATGAGCACTGTCCCTCGGGACTACATTCGGTCGTTTGGGGCACCATTAGTAAGGGGATTAATCTATTGAATTCCAACCTACTGACCGATCGCCTAGATGCAGGAGTTATTCGGTGTAGGACAAATGCTAACCAGTGTGATTTGCCCCAATCTCTCCATTACGGAGCACCTCAGGCTCAGAGTTACGCTGTAAGTGACGTTATGCTATTTTTATGCAGCTAAGCTAACTGACGTGGACTTTCCATGGTTGAATTTATCGAGAGCCTCAGAGACTATGTCGAGTCAGCGGCGAATGCGGCCTTTCGTCTTCGAATGAGCCTTGCCCGAATTGATAAAGCTGTTTCTGAGGTGGTGCATAACGAAAGTCCGAAATCTGTAGACTCGCAGCAATGTTCACTCTGGGCTACGCACAACGTTCTGCAAGACGGTAGCCAGAGTACTACAGTCGTGTCTGACAGCTTTCGATATGATGAAACCGATGTCGCGTCACTTCTGCCATTTAGTCTAGAAGACTTTCGCCTCCATACGATGTACGCTGAACCAGAGTGTTAGCAGTTCAGGACCACGCCTGCGTCATCCCATAACTAAACAGTGTCACTACAAGTGTCACATTGGCAAGCATTGCGGATTTAATGTAATGATACATTCGTAAAATTTATAGGTTAGACTAGGAAGATGAACTGTGCTCGGAATATCCAGCACTGCAAGAACAGTGATTATGAAGAATCCCTTCATCAAATAGACAATGTAACGGAACCAATTATAGAGACCAGATAAAACATACGTAGATAGTGATAATAAAGTCTAAGACAGCGAGCAAATGCGCCATCACAAAACGGTCAAGGATACTATACGAGGATAAATTTATTAGATCAAGGTAAGGGGGGCGAATGATGATCCCTAGAGTTCACGGGACCTCACTCCACACATCACTGCATAGAGCGTTCTATAGATTTGAGGGTGAGGAAGACTCTTGCTTTCCACCTAGTATGCTAACTAGCAGGTTTCTCGTAGTTGAAGATAGAGGGAAGTTGGTTCCTATACTTTAGAGCCGACATTCCGTGGCTGAGGATGTTAGAAATAACTCCCTAGGTTAGGCTTGCGAGCTTCGGCTGTTTTAGCATCTCCATTCTCATGAACAGTATACAAATTCAAATTAACTTCTTATAAGAACCAGCGGAACTCAGGCGCGCTTGGTCCCTCCAACAATAATTCCGTTGGGGTTTCCTGGATATCTAACCTCCTTCCAAGCTTCCTATCTCGTCGCCTGTTGTCCAATTCCATATATAGACTCAAACCAGCTGCAAGAACGGCGCCGGTGGCACCAAAGGCAGCTGTAGTTGCCAATGCGGGGATGTACTTTGGGGCTGACTGCGGCGTGAAGATGTTGCTTGACACAAGTCCCATCAGATTAGACATGGGAACACCGATAGAGGTCAACACCATACGCCGCCCCTCGTGGGGGACATTGTTGTTATACCAGGTACAAAGAAGAATCGACGGAGCACCAGCGCCCCAGCACATCATGAATGTAGCGAAGTATGCGACCTTTAGGTTATCAAGAACATCAATGGTTGCATAAATGATGAATCCAATGAGAGTAAACAAGAAGGCCAAGACAATGTATGGTCCTCTTCGTCTGGTCAAGTCAGAGCAGAAGGCCAGGCTGAGAAGCATGACTGCACCGGTGATATTGGGGGCGACGGTATAGAGGTTCGTCTTGATGGTTGAGTATCCGAGTCGGCCAACGATTTGGGGGAGAAAGAGTGCCACAGACTGGAGTGGGACACCAAGGCAAACTTCAATGGCGAGAAAGCAATAGGTCGTTGGCTGGCGGAAGATCTTTAGTGAATCGCGCAGGTTAAACTTTTGGTTAACCACGGCAGACGAGTCAACTTGAATGCGGTGATGAGCGAGCTTCTGCTCTTCCTCGGACAAAAACCGAGCCTTTTGCGGATTGAGTGGAAGGTAAAACCAGACGAAGACTGCGAAGACGACAGTCAAGCAGCCTTCAATGAGAAAAAGGTATCGCCATGGGTAGAGACGAGTATTCTTGATCTGGAAGACGCCGTACGATAGGATGCCGGAAAAAGCATTGGCTATGTTGCTAGAGGCATAGAACACGGAAAGGCGGCGGGCAAGTTCTCCTCGTCGATAGAAGGTCGTCAGGTAGTAAATTTCAAGAGGAAGGAAGGCCGATTCAGCCATTCCTAGGTATCGTTAGGGTCTATTTCCGATAGATGTGAAATTGAGGGGACTTACCAAGGAACCAACGAAGAGCCATAATACCAGACCAGTTCTGGGCCGTCACTAGAGCGATAATTCAGTTACTACAAGCGCCAGTCACGCCGTTTCTTGGTCATACCGGCAAGGACAGTCATTGTGCCAAAGACAAGCATCATGATAGGTAAGACCCTGGAAGGGCCAAATTTCTTCCCAAGAATACCCTGTTTGATCGTTAGATATGATCTTTGGAAATTTACAATGCAAAGCACGTACCAACGGAGGCGCAGTGAGAACGAAGGGAATATAGAAGATTGACAATGCCAGGTTGTACTGGTTCGACTTGAAGTTCAGGTCGGTATCCATCCCGGCTGTTTTGGCGTTTCCGAGGTTGCCTTTGTCGAGTCCATTGAGCAAAAACATGATTGCGAGCACCGGTAGGAGGCGGATATCGAGTTTGCGACAGAGAGCACGCTCCGCCTTGTGGTCGAGAACATATCCAGTCAGACCAGTTGCGACTTCGGGTGATTCGCACAAGGCTGGTCCATCCTTGTTGGGGCCATGATCTGCTTTCTCGTATATGCTCTTACCATCTTGTCTGGGGTTTGAGGCTACGGACTCTGTTTCTTCAGATGCCATGGTGCTGGGTAACCACGAGGAGTTCTTGGAATGCAATTTGGAAAAAGCAAAGAAGGATGCTGGTTTGTTGGCCACGTCCAATTCGAAAGTCCAATACCAACCGCAGTCTTATTACTTTTTTTAATTCAGTGCTTCTTGGTATTGGACGCGTTATCGATTCGCTTTAGTTGTACAGGAGACTATAGCTGCCATTCTGGTGGTATGATACGATAAGCATTCACTACCATCGGAGATAAGCGATCGTAGTGTTGATAAGAGTTCGTAGCGCTGATAAGCGTCTATGGTGATGAACCAAGTCATTACGAGAACGACCAATTTGCCCACTTATCTACTGCTAAACTGCTAAACTGCTAAACTGTCTAAAGGGGCTAGTCATCATCAATCCTCCGTATCTTAGTGTTAACTGCTAAACCACCTAAAAGGGCAATAACTACGTACCAGACTGATCCAATAACAAGCCCCAGATGTGTTCTTGGCGCGATCTGCTATTGTGATCCCATACTGGTAAACTGTTCAATTGACTGATTCGGTTTGGGTCAGTCGACATGATCATAACGGACTGCCCTAAGAATATCCGCTTTCTTCACTCCACCCTGATCAGAATATCGTCGTCTGGTTTTCGTCTTAGGATGAGTGTACGGCTTATCCGTCCTTCTTCAAAACCTTCAACGGAAAACAGCTCGTTTCACCTTTCTTGAGCGACTCGCTCTTCCCCCTCGATTGTACACTTCGCATCCCGCATTCGCCCGCTTTAATTAAGACAGAATTCAGTCAACATGCCTCGAGTACTTCGTGTAGCAGCTGCGCAGATGGGTCCCAACCACCTGGCAACAAAGCGTGCCGACGTACTAGATCGTATGGTCAAACTGCTGCAAGATGCGGCGCAATTGGGTGCCCAGCTAGTTGTGTTTCCCGAGACATCTCTCACAACCTTCTTCCCACGCTATCCGCTTGAGAAAATTCTCAACGCTTCCGAGTACTTTGATGATCCCAGTACACTCCTAACTTCGCCAAGAACGCGTTCAATTTTCGACGAAGCCAATAAGCTCAGCCTTGATATATACTTGGGCTTTGCCGAGAGAACTTCTGAGGGTAACGACTACAACACCTGTGTCTACTATTCTGCAAGCCTCAAGAACGTGATCGCAAAGTACCGAAAAGTGCATCTACCAGGAACGCTACAGCCCTTTGAAGACGCCGATGCCATCAACCAGCTTGAGAAGCTCTGGTTTAAGCCAGGCGACCTTGGCTTCGAGGCTTTCCGGGCACCAGATCTAGTGGACGGTGTCGCGAAGAAGGGCGACGGCCGGGAAGCCGGTAGGGGAGACCCCATCATGGGAATGCTGATCTGCAATGACCGACGCTGGGCTGAAAGCTGGAGATGCTATGGTCTACAGGGTGTCGAGCTTGTGCTATGTGGCTATAACACGACAGCTTGGGCTCCGGACTTGTGCGGCACAAGAAAACCGCAGACATACGAGGAGTCCGAGACTGAGTCTCTATTTCAACATAAGCTGGTGATGACTTCCAATTCCTACATGAACAGCTGCTTCTCAGTTTGCGCGGCTAAAGCCGGGATCGAGGATAAAAAGTTCGACCTCATTCGCGGAAGTATGATTGTCTCCCCAGATGGGTACGTGCTCGCGGAGGCAAGCACAAAAGGCGATGAGATTGTCTTCGCAGAGATCGACTTAGATGACTGTTTACCAGGCAAGTCAATGGTAAGTGCTAACGAACATGCAATTCTCCAATTACCTCAAGCGCTGAGCTAACCGATCAACATTAGATGTTCAACTTTGCACGCCACCGCAGACCCGACCAATATACTCGGATCGCAAACCAGACTGGAGTTTCAGAACCAGAACTGCTATCATAAATTTAGAAGTCTCTAGAGTGATATAAGAGTTTTTCACAGCCTGGGCAGGCGCAAAGGGGGTCTCAAGGAACAATGCAGGTTATTGTCATAGAAGTGCACGACGCAAAGTCCTTCAGCGAGAGGTATCGACGGCGTAGCTGCGGGCTGGCCACGGCGAAGAGAAGGTTCCACTCTAAGTAGCTAACAAGTAGAGACTGATTTTAGCAACATTTATCTCTGGCTTATAAATCTGTAATGTAGTAATTATAACCTGTGACTGAGCTGCTGTTTACGAATTCATTAAAGCTCAGCTCTTTAGTTGAGTTGTTAAGAATATACCTCTTTCACCTGCCTGAGACGTCTGTAGGCCTTTGACGTGCGCCAAGGTAGTGTCCTTGACGCCCCACCATACGGTTCCTTTCCTAGGTGGACTTTGTTATTCTATTCTGTGAGGAAATCTCCCTTATAACTTCGTTGGAGGTGTCGAGTCCATATGCATAAGCGGGTGTGCCACTTCCGGGAGCCGTTTCATTGTCACCGCGTTGCCGTTCTCCGTCAGCTTCTTCCCGTACGCTTCGTGTCCCTCGGCATATTACCTCCCGCCGTAGATACGATCGTTTTCGGAAGGTGCCTAAAGCTTTTTAACTTAAATCAAATATAGTAGAACTCAGGTTCTTGCTTTCGCTTCTCCGCAATCTCTCCCGGAACTGGGGTAGTAAACTCGACTTGAGCTTATCAATCGAGGCGAGTCTCTTCCAACGGCGTCGCATGCTTATTCTCCTGCATAGACGCGAAATGTGCATCCACCGCTCTCGAGTATTGTCTTAAGTCATCAGTCAGGGGAGTTGCCAACCACAATAAATTGCAGGGGGATTTCCGCAAGGCGGACAATGTGTCCTAGCGCAAGTTTGATGAAGGGGCCAGCAGACACGATGACATTGAACCACTTAGGCCCGATACGATCAATAAACATCAGTGCGGCAAAAGTACCCATCACTCCGCAAGGAAAGGGGAACTCTAGCATTAGGCGATACGCTACGTCCATCATTACAACGCCTGGCTTCTTGCATATATGCTTGCAAATGTGGCATTCTACGTATAGATCACTATAGATTGGCTGGTTGAATGAGCCGCGAGTCTCGAACTGATCCTCGACTGTTATGAGCAAGAGGAGTAGGATGGTAATATGGGCAACCATCTTCGTGACACTTCGCAGCTCGATCACGCTGCAGCATGTCGCTTTGCTGAGGAGAAAGTCAGGCTAAACCACTCCAATGAATGGATGGTCTTGGCAGCGAGGATGATAAAGCTAGCTATGACATATGTGAGGGTCGCGCTGCTGAAGAGGTCAACGCCTGCGGTTTGATCTCCAACAAAGGGATCAATCATCAAGCCGCTGAGGAAAGGGTAGCACACACCGAGATATTGCCCAAAACGTAAAAGAATCACTTGGCGATGACTGGTCTCCCTTATATCTCCCACCTTTCCGTCTCAAGCTCTAAATTCTTCAACCTCGCCGCTGCGTCTAAGATGCTTTAACGGTATCGCTGTCGGTAGAAAACCTTGCTTCGGCATTATGCTTAAAGAGGATGAGACATCTATGGGCAGGCAGGGGCGGGGACGATGGTTGAATCTAAGAAGGGAGTTGTTTTAAGGTGAAGATCAACCACACCGATACCATCACCTCCACCTTCAACAAACCATGCTCACGTCGAAGTGGCTCACTTATGAGTGCTAACCGACGTCGCTGAGATCAGCCATTAATGAGCAGTAAAGCATTGTAGGGGAGACATGCTAACTTTCTCCGAATCTGAGTGGGTGTCCCTCATATTCCTTGACGAGCGGGTCTGAGGACGGTCAATTTCATAATAAGATGAGGGATCATGAAATCGGTCACTTCCGTAGTCTAAGACCTCAAAATTCAAAGACACCGCCAGGAGTACTTCTTCATGCTACAGCTGGTAGAGGAACAGAAGGTACTACGTTGAGGTTTGGTTAGTGGTGGAGGAGGTATCTTAGATCTTTAAGCAATTAGTGACCGTTTGAGATATGATGAGGCCCGTCGAACTTGAGAATGAGATCAATAAAGACACATCAGTTTCGGTTTTTGCACTAGGTGATAGGCTTACCTTTATCGGGAAGTGAATTGTAAGTCAAAGTGCTATTGGCGTTCTACTTGCCTGAACGACTTATATATCGTTTGCGAGAGTCGCAGAGATCTCTTTATGTACACTCTTAGAAGTTTACATGGAGGCAATAAGAATGATGGGATATAGCTGTTGCTGGGAGCACTAGTAAGCTGTGTTTTCTTAAGTGGATGTATCAGGATATGTAATGAAAGATCCATATAACTGTCCCTTTGCTGCGCTTTTTAGATCTCCTATTGACTAGCTTTTTAATGTTTTCTCGAAACGACATATTAAATTGCGCGCAGGCAGAGTTGTGTAAGTCTTGTCCTATTACTGTATTAGCGGTAGGTCAAGCAGGGCGCATTTCCACTGGATATTCGCGGCTCTCTGAATCTCTGAAGGTGCATTCAGGTTGCAATTGGATTCGTTCAAATATCCCAGAACACTTCAAACTCATGGGTCTTTACGCTAAAGTCCTTGATAATTGAAGAAATACCTTTAGGGGGCTTGTCAAACAATAGGTGGCCGAGCTCGACTTCATAGAACCTTTGGGGTATTGCCTTTACTTGTGAAGAAATAAAAGTGGAATGCGAAGGATATTGCTTGTGCTCTTGTGCAGGTATAATGGGATTGTCGTTCACGATAATGCAGGCTCTCGACACCTCTCTGACGTACTAGCAGTCAGGAACGAGGACTGTGTCCCAGGCCTGAATTCCTTTTCTGTATACGCGAGTAAGGTTCTGCTGCTGGAGTCTATACAGAAATTTTGTAATCTAGAAGACATCTCAACGACCAATTTCGGGTGGGTTGTCAATACAAGCGACCATGCCCGAAGTATAATGGACGGAGCGGTAAATGTGGAATACATCGACATTCATTCTTGCGGCGGACACAATGGTACTCCTTTATTGTGCTGTTAGCTCTATGCGCAGTTAGATGACCTCGTTCTACCTCTCCCTCTCTCTATATATATACCACTATGAGCGCTCATTGGGGAGTCCCGGCCTCAGAATTGGCCTTTTCATTGACAAGGAGAGCAATAGCATTACGTCCCCGTTTGGATCGTAGTACAAAAGAACAAAATTCGGAATAGGCCATATTATAAGCTAAAACAATTTCTAGGTGTACCGTGTCAGGGCTGGAACAGGGCAAATTTGCGTAACACCTTGAGAGTGGGTAAACGTGTCCATCCTCCCTGTCCCGATACCTTGCATAGCATCGTAAATCCGTTAATAATTACATTCTCTTCCCTTTTGCTTTCGCTTAAACATTTTAATAATCTCCTCTTCAATTTATTTTATATTTTATATTTCAGAATAACCTTTTTAATCAATTTTAATGGTCAACCCAACTAGTTCCTCCCCCAACGATAATGTATGAACACTGGGTGGGATATGAGAGCTATCCTAAGCCCAAGTTCTAAGAGGTATGTTGGTGCAATAAATTACTTCGATGCCCATTATATGCGATTATGCGCTGGCCTTTATGTAATTATAGTCGTACCAACTATGAACTGTCATATGACGTAGGCTGACTCTGTCTCACCACCTCCGTGAAGTTGCAGCCCGATCCTGCTACCCCGCTCGCGATCATCTTTTAACCACCATCACAACACTGCGGTCAGCACAACAAACTCTCATCTATCTTCAAATCGGCGACTCCAGATGTCGAGCAAAGACCTTGTCCAAAACGAATCTATCTCGGGGGGCTCAGGGGTGATCGTGCCGGATGGCGAGAGCACCCCTGACACCGCCCATGGGAGACGAAGTCCAAATAAATCGGTCCCAGTACATCCAGCTGTATCAGCGAAAACACCACATGTCTGCTCCAACGCTGACGCAGTGTCAGCTACCTACCCACAGCGTGACCTCGAAAAGGGTAGGGGAAAGCCAGTTAGGCCCGCCTCAAACTCAAGCCCTTTTTTCTGGCTCTTTCTGTCCTGGGTCTCCCTCGAGGCTGGTGGGGTTATACAAGAATATCTACTGCTGAAGCTTTTGTGTGTAGACATGTCAGAACGCGTGCGTCCTCCATAGTGTGATCTTTGTTTCAAGTTCTGACACAGCCAGGGTCGCATTGTAAAATCCCTTCGTTTGCCCTGGCCCGAGCCACAGGATATGTCGAGGGATTTTATCCTCATCATGTCTCCAATATTCGTACTTGCGACCGCTGTTCTGCACCACGACCGACGACATGACCGATACCAGAACAAAGTGGTGATCATCAGTCTTCTACTGCTGGCGTTGTGGATCACTCACGAAACATGGGGACGATCATGGCTGGAGAAAGCGTTAATGTTCGTCTGCACTACTCCTACGATGCTCCCCATTGGCCTAGAGGTCAGCGCGATGGGGCACGCCGGTGTGCGGTGCTGGAACAGGATTCGGGCTGTATTCAATGCACTCACCCGTGACTAGACATTTAGCCATGTGTTGGATTCTCGCAGGGATAGGCCGATGCATCCCGATAAAGATAAAGATGCGAGTATATTAGCATCATGGCATGGCAAAAATATTTCGCAAGGGCTCTTCTCAATTAGGACCTCAGTTAGCACCCGCTATTCACCAAAGCATGCTATCCCGAGGGGTTAATCGGGAGTAAACAATACTCTAAGGCATGGAATGTCTCATGAGAAGTGTCTCCAGAGTCGCTACCTTGAGCGACTCAACTTCTGGGGCAGAAAGGGATAATACGCTGGATGATGAGGGCTATGTAGATTGCACTGCGGTTGCGAGTTGAATGACAAAACACGAGATCAATTACACAAGCTAACTATCCTCCTTCATGTTTATCTTTGGAGTGAACGGCTGGGTTAAGAGCACTGGATGAGATACTGTATTGGGGACAAGGTTCGGGCCTACTGACACATTCATTTGAGACCACATTCAGCTACTTAAGGGGGCATTTGCACCTTTCAGAAGAAGAATCAAGCATGCTTCATGCATTCATTTTAAACTAACTTTAAGTCAATTCCTTTCTTTTCCTTAATGATCTAGTTTTAGCCTAAAATCTCTCTTTTCCTTATGATATTTACTAAGACCATTTGATCCTGTAAACTGCTCTTGGCCTACCTTTCATTGTTGTTTTCAAATTGATAGCTTATAGAGTAAGCAAATCGAAGGTTACAATGCAACTATATGGAGATTTGCTTCTAACCTTTGACCACCTAGCTATTGTTTAGGGTTGTTGTGTGTTTTTCCCTTCTAACAAAATACGTGCTTGAATTAAAGGCAACAAGTCGCACGAGGCAAAGTGATCATAAAACCAACCATAGATCCGAAAACATTGTATAGAGAAAGTAGATGATGATCTTTTGTAATCAATATCACTATACTAGGTTAAGGCAGCTGCCTAGCTAAAGAATGAGGTATTTGGGTAGATTTATCAGCCTTCACGATTTTGCACTCTAGTATTACGGCTGTGATCTTGAGGCTTGTACACGAGGTTGTGAATAAGACGTTATATCATGTTTAACGTTATATCCAGGATAGACCAGGTTTCGCTACTCTTTTACTTTAACGATAAGGACATGGTTATCAACATTTCCGGTCCTTGTGGGCGAGCTCCCACGCTTGTCAAATACAGCTCCAACCAAAGTGAAGTCAACTACTAACATCCTCTGATATCTATATTCTACGACCTACATCAACCCTATGTCAGTAGAGTGTATAGCTGACTCCAATAAACAAGTGGCTAGATCCAACAGAACAGGATGGCCAATCCTATCTCTCGTAGTACCTGATGTTATCCAAATCGGCTACATGTTCGGACCATATCCAGCCGCCAAACTGCTCGATCCAGCATATATAAGATTGGAACAGGCATCTCAGGTGGAATAATGTTCCAAAACAGTCTTAACTACGTCAGCAGCCTCTAAAAGGACCGCCCTCGTTTCCTTGTCTAAGCTTCCCTCTTCTGTACTTAAAGCTCGCAGTCTCTCCCCCCACAAGTGCCACCGCTCCCGAGTCAATCCATCCTCTCTCGGCCACAGTTCGGTTTTGTCATCTAACGCCCCCCCCCAGTACTGCCGCAGCTCCTCATGGTTCGTCTCCCATAATGGTTCGCCTCCATCCCGCATCCACGTCGCGGCTACTCGAATATCCAGTGCCCACACCTGCTCTGGCGGGATCCTACGCCCCTTTGGCCGGCCGAACTGGGGCCCATCGCGCTCCAACACGTCGCGGCTCGCATAGAACACCCACACAGGATGCACTTCGCCTTTCCCTTTGGTCGCTTTCAGCAGCACGCCCGAAAAGACGGAGAAGCGAAGATAGTACATGCCGCCGCCGCCGCTCAAGGTATTAGACGGGGAGTTGTCTCCCGTGCTCGAAGTACGCACACCGTCCCAGTCGCGCCAGGCCCCCAGAATGTCGTGCACGTCGCGCCATTGCGCGCTAAATCGTGGCAAACCCGACCAGTGTAGCTTTCCGTCACCGTGAGTGTAGCTGTGGAGTTGTCGTTCCGCGTCGGACTTTGCGGACACGTTGTTGGGCTTTGTGGGCGGCTGCGAGTGAAAGGCATCAAGGAGGGCAAGGCAAGGTGAGTGTGAGCTTGAGTATGTGGCGATGACCGTGAACAAGGCATCCCAGAGCTCCCAGAGCACCTGAGCAGGGTCGGAAGAGTTGGTGACAGTGGTGACTAGGTGGGCGGCTGTCTCATTTGTCGCTAGCGGTAATGCCGAAGAGTTGTTGGTAGAGGTGAGAAAGGCTTGGATGGGCCTGGAGAAGCGATTCGGGGCGTTGCTACCCGGAACATCGAAAAGAGTAGTCATTTTGGATGAGATAGAAATTGAGGGTGGGAAGATTGGGCCTTTGTTGGTGATGTCTCTCAGCCCCGGGTGTGTCTGTCTTGATGTCATTACTGAGATAGGTGTGTGTTTCGAGTAAGGTGGACGTAACGACTCAGCTAACCAAGAGTAGTTTTCCCCATTTGTGTGCTATTAAAGCCATTGCTTGACGTCACCTGAAACATAGCCGCGAGTGCCTGCCCAATAGACGAACAGGTAGGTCAGCGGGTTGTTGGTCTTGGAGATGATCCATGCAGCCGAAGTACTTGGCATGATGCGGATCCCTTCTGTATAACTTTAGGACCGCAGCAACTACGCTAATCTAGGCAGCCCGGCCAGACTTACCCACAACTCGCTCTCGCTTCCTTTGTACAGTACGTGAGCCCACAAATCGCAGCTACTGCAGCAATTGTGGCGTAGTCCGTAGCACCGCCGCATATTATCACTATGAAAGCCCGTGTGAGTTCCGAGCCGAACTTCCGAGTGTAAAAGCCTTGCCAACGTCCTTACCCACACAAGCAAGAAGCGGAATTTAATACGCGCATCGCCAGGCAGGCAAGCACACACAATACTCTATTTCTTGCAATCGCACACAACAACTCAAATACAATGCCTGAGTTTAATATGAATCATTTAGGAAATCCCAACATAGCCATCGAGCTTGATCCGGATCCAGAAGGATGGCTAGCGACCAGAACAAACCTCTTAAACAGTGGGAAAGCCAAGCAAGCCTCTCTCTGGATCGCCTTCGCTATAATGGTGACAGCCACACTCATCTCTCTGAGGAAAATCCAATGGGGTCAGAGAGTTCAGCGCCGCTTTCACATTATACCTCTTATCATTACTGCCATCTCGGCTGTCTTCTACCTTCAAATGGCCCTAGGATATAGCGGGAAATCGGCATGCAAAAGCTATCACCTTGCGAGTTCGTCAGTTGATAATGAACCAGATGACTGGCAGCCAGGAGCCATGCAAGGCCGCACACGTCTGGAAGTATGTCGTGTGCCCGCCGGCCTACAAGGCTGGGCATGGCACTGTATCCTGATCCTATGGATAGCCCAGTTTGTGGTTCACGCTGGAGGATCGCTGTCGACTGGAACGTCAGCATTTGGCATAATAACAGCTCTCGATAATTATGCCCCGTCTGATTCGGAACTGTGGAATTTATTCCTGAGCTCGTGGACTTATGTAACGGTGGCTTTCTTTGTTGGGCGGAGTGCCTATCAAATGATCACCCACAGAGATGCTCAAACTCGCAAATTCTTCTTTTCATTGGCCGCATACGTGGCTGCCCTGTATGCCGCTCGAGAACTGTGAGTCGATTTCTGTCTAGGAACAAGCCTTTTGTCTTTAAGGGGAGCTAATAGTATTCCAGTGTGGTCTTGTGGGCCAACAGTCATGTCTTTCCCTCGGATATTGAGCATATATGCCTGGCTATCATTGACATTCTAATGAATCCTGGCATAAGCTTGGGGCTCTTCGGCGTTGATGTACCCAATGTTAGGGCTGCGGAAGATCAAGCAAGAGAAAACGGGCATCGCATAGAATCAAGTTTTAGCGTCTCGCACGCACTTTGGGTTGTATATTTCGCACAAATCGCGGTCTGGCATGAGGGCCAAACCCGTGGATAAGGCACCTGATAGTGACCAGGCTGAATTTGACTGAATCTCACGCACCCTTGTATGCGCGCCTGAGCACAGGCATGTTGGAGCGAGGGAGTAATCAGCCCATTTGGTGCTTTCCATGAACCTTGTGAGCATCTTGTAGAGTTCCGGAAGAAGAATAACATAAAAGGGACAATCGAGGAGCCAGTTATACCATCTAACTCGGAGACGAAACTCAAGCATACCAAAATCCATTTCTAGTTCAAGAGTAAAGTCCCGCTGCTCTAAGCTGAGCTCGGACTGGGGATCACAGAGTTTGGGCTAAGTCGGACTGAGCTTGGGCTGAGGTAATAAGCGAGGCCACTTTCGGGATCACATACTCCTGCGCGGACTAGAGTAATGACCACGGTCTTATTTTGGGTTCCCCCTTGGACTTTTCGGTAACAAAGAATCCGACCTATATTAACCTATTACCCCCAGAGACCTCTATATAAATTTCGTACCATCACCGTCCTGTCTAGACTTCTCACCGGTCAGACCATGCAAACCCACCGTCACAGCTAGGAGCTCTTCCCAGGTGTCGTCGGGATCTTGAATCCAAGCGAACCTATAACGTGTGTATGTGGCTAGTTGCAAGAATATCTCTAGATAATTTACTTTGAAGCGTACCTGATACGTAGGTATCGGCCTCGACACGGACGCTCCGTGGAAGAAGGCCCTAGTGGAGAGTGCTGAAAACAATAAACCACGATCCAATCCATGGCCTCTGATTCTTATTATAGAGAGTTCCATCCCTTAAGGCCAGTCTTACATCTGTTCAATCCATTGATCCTTCGTATGCCTGCGTATGTCAGTAATCAAAGCCTAAGGATGCTCAGGCTGGCGATCCACTCCACGTCCACGGCCCACTGAATGGGCACGTGGAATGGAGTAAGTGAGTGAAGTTTATTCTGCCCTCGAGGCTTCTCCAAGTGTGCAGGTTTAGAGGTTCGGGAGGCTATGCTTGCCCTTACTCTTGGGCGGCAGAGCTTACCACCTGAGTGGTCTAGTCCAAGTTAACGCCTATAACCCGAACATGAGTCGCGCCTTCCTCACTATCATCGAGCGCAGGTCCTCGTCCCCATACATCGGCATCCCCGAAGTCTGCCTTGCATTTTTGTGATGCACGAGCCTAGGATGTATCTTTCGTGCTGGAGGAAGCAATGAGGCATTTGAATGAAGTTTATGTCGGTGAGATGGTCTCAGTTGGTTTCAGCGGATAAGAGAAGTCTCGGGAGAGATGACAAATCTAAAATTATGCTACTTGGACATAGACTCACTTGCAGAGAGGGCGGCGTCTCGGCTTAAGACTTTAGTGTGTGACCAGCTAAATAAGTAGCTGACCAACTCCTAAATGAAAGCTACATATCGGCAAAGGTCCCTCCCACCATCCACATCAGCGTATGCAGGAAAAGCAACCAGCAACAGGATAAGTTGGGGACAGTCGTTAAATGTGAGGTCTTTAGTAATATTTCTCGGGGTATATTAAAGCGGAAGATGGCTCCTGAGGTTGCGTTTATCACTTGAAACGCAGTCAGTCGCAACTGCGTTTCAGACACGAACAGATGAGGCCAACTAAACTTCCTATGATGGTTGGTCTCCTCAAAGGGGCCAAATGAATGATGACGGCAGATCCGTCACAGATAAGGGTCAATGCGGTAGAACCACAGCTACACCGTACCCCCAAGCGGCCGCGTGAGTCTAGGACCTCAAGTCAAGAGCACCATCATCTGCATCTCCACCCCTTCAATAACGGCCCAATCCAAGCACTCTAAGTAAGACGTGGCGTTGACTTGTAGACGGACGAAGAGGTGGAGAAGAAGGGATAGATAAGAGCCACCGCCCGGCTATAACCCCGTTGAACGACGAGCTCCTGGATGTCACACTGACGAGAAGTGGCTGGTCACCCGGATCAGTTCGTTCATTAAAAAGATGTAGAAGGGTTCTGACGATCTAGAAGAGTCACAGTGCAGGTCGAGAGGGATTTCATTGAGGGGGCAGTTAAATGGGGAGATAATATCGGCATTGAAGCCAGACTTTTAGGAATCTGGTGTAGATGGGTCAAACAGAGCATGGAATTCCACTTTAGCGCACAGGGGAGCTAGAATAAGCACAACGTGGAGTGATCCAACTATTGAAGGCAGAAAGAGAGGCTGGCTGTGTTGGCCTGTTTCAGCGGCCAAGTGCGGTTGACCTGGAATATAAGATCTTACTCACGCCCCTCTTTAAACTCTCTTCTTATTTTCTGGCACTGGTGGCAGTTGGGGTCAAGCTCCCCATAGCTTAGACCATATTTTGCACCAGTACATGATGTCCCAGTGCCTTTCATGCGATGCTCTGTATCCTAGTATATTCTGCGGCCTAGTACACTCAGTATTACAGGACGTTATATCATAGGGCATACTATGGGATAGTATATGGCATACCAGTATATTTATTATCCTGGCCTACGATTTTATAGTCGATTTTATGAGATAGTATATTGTAGGCATAGCCTCTGTTAGAAGTCTTCCTTGCCCTTAATATCACATGTCTCTTATATACAACCTACTACTAATATCTCTTCATTGTATTGGACTTAAGCAACCTATGGGTCTTTATAACTCGCTATGTGATGACTCTGAAGTGTATGGCCTAGAACACTGAAACAATTGCCTCTCTCCTGTATTTTCAGTTATTCAATCTATCTTCTAAGTTTATATACTATACATAACGTAAAACATAAGCATATGTCACATATAGGCATGTGTCATAAAAATCCCTCAATTTCTTCTCTTTCAATTCAATCAATTATTTCTCGACAATAAAAGATATCTCAATCAAATCCTAAGGCTAGAATAGTCCTTGCTCTTTAGGCTCTTTAGCAAGACCCAAAGCTAAGTATCCCGCGCACTGCAAAGTTCTATCAAGTCCCTGAGCAGCGACTGCGTCGCCGTCAGAAGGGCATGCCTGCTCAAGCCGATTGGGCCCCAAAACAATGCAAGCTATCTAACTTAGAGGAATAGATAATTATTAAGTATATTCTTAATTTAAATTCCTAAGGATATTCCTTACACCTCTTTAATATTAAGGAAATGGCTAATTAACTTCTTGCTAAGTAAGAGGCTTAATTTATAGGTAAGCTTTAAGCTTTTAACTTTATTAAGTAATAATTATAGCTTTAAATATATTTATTTTATAAGTATAATTATATTATTATTATTAATACTCTATAGACCTTAATAATAAATAATGCTTTTATATTATATTAAATAAGGGAAAAACTATATCTAAAGGACTAAAGGAAAACCCTTATACTATCCTATAGGGACCCATGTTGGGTCCGATGTGCTGGCGCTGCGAGATCGATTTAGCGTTCTAGTTCTAAGTACTAGAATCATACCCCTTAGCCCAAGGGCCCTTGGGGGGGCTGCCCAAGAGTATATGCCAATGGGTCGTCCTCGGGGTGATTCTATATTGGGTCTAGGTCTAGGTCTAGGTCGGGAAGTTGGGAGGTTTAGGTCCTAGCTAGTGTTAGCGTGGGCGCGAGGTCCTAGGTAGCGGCTATTGGTAGCTTAGTGTTAGTAATAGCCTTACTTCTAGCTGAGTAGCTATCAAGAAAAAAACTTAATAGCTATGGTAGCTATATAGGCTATAGCAATGCATACTAGCTTATTAATAAATAAAGGGCTATTTTTTAATAGCTTTATATTTTTCCTTTCCTTCTTCCTTATAATAATAATAAGAGTTAAGTTTCTCCCCTTATCTTAATAGCAATGCTACTAGCTTAGGCTTGCTATGCTAATAATGCAATATAGTTTAATATTGCTAATAAGTAGGTTTATTCTCTTATATAATGCTAGGAGCTATCTTGCAATATTATTATTTAATTATTTTAATTACTTCTTATTACTTACTATAGCTTTTTTTCATTAATAATAATAAGTTAAAGTAATAGTCCTATGCTATGCATAGCATGCACTAACTATTATAAATAATTATAATAATAATAATAATAATAATAATAATAATAATAATAATAATAATAACTCTAGTAAGCTCCTGCAGTGTTCTTATATTGCTCCTATTAATATTTATACCCTAAAGATAATAACAATAGAGACCTTAGTAACTTTAATGCCTATAGGCTATATATTGAATATAGGCACTATAGGCTTAGTTTAGCCTATGCCTTGCACTTTATATATAACTAAGATAGTTAAAAAGGGAGTAAATAGTCTCTACTAAGACTAAGCTAATAAGTATATTACTTTATTAAGCTATTTAAGATTAATATATTAATATATTAAAGACTTAATAGCTTTTAAGTGCACTACTTATAATAAGTCTTATAAGCCTTATAAGGCCCTTCCTTTTAGCGCTTAACTTGCTATATATGCCCTTATTACTAGCCTTTAGTCCCTAGCAACTATAGTAAGTCTATAGCAAGCCTATCTCTCTTTTAATGCTATTATTAATGCTATATAAGGCTACTTAGCTTATAAAGCTAAAGGAAGCTACTATAAGATTGAAATCTTAGTTAACTTGCTAATGCACTATGCCTATAGTTATTGCGGGTCCTATGCTAGACTAGTTTATTAAGCTATTATTTAGTATTAATTGGATTGCAAAGGCTCTAGAGGCAATAGTAAGGAACTTAATAGTATTAGGGGATGCCCTTGCGCGCGCTGCGGCTGCGATAGGGCCCTTAAGAGAGGAGGAGGAGGATAATAAGGATAAGGAGATAGAGGAGGCTATTGCCCCTATTGATAAGTAAGTAATTAAGTATAGGCATAAGAGGTAACTAGCAAGGCCTTAGTATATCTTTATATTATATAATAAGTATATTATTTTATTTTATTTTTTATTATTTTTTATACTTTCTTTTTATTTATATATAAGTTAATTTTTTCCCTTTTAAGGGTTTTTCTAAGTATATTTATTCCTTCTTATATAGAAGGGGTTAAAGTACTTATACTTATAAGTAAGGATAGGGTTAAGTATCTTATAAGGGTATTTATTGCTATTATTATTATTTTTAATTTCTTAAGGTTCTTATAAAGTTATAATGCAAGGTTAAATTATAATATAATTTAAAGGCTTAAGAATTAATATATAATAGCCTTTGCTTTCTTTAAGGTTAAGAGGTAATAATATAAGTTATATAAGGTCTAAAGTAAGTCTATTAAGATTATATATTAATTAATATATTTATTGCATTAAAGGATAATATAATTTACTATTTTATTTATTTATTTATATTAATAAAGAGATATATTTACTTTAAGTATATATTAAGAGAAGAGAAAGCTATAGAGGCTTAAGTAGCTTATTTAAAGTTATATAAGCATTAAGTTAATATACTTAAGTAAGCTTTTATATAGCTTAATTACTCTTTTAACCTTAAATAATAGTTTTATTTTAATAGATTTAATATAATTTATTTTATATCTCTCTTATAGGTTATTAATAAGTTAAGCTTACTTTATTTGCTATTTTATAAGAGAGTAATTATAAGAGTTTATATTATCTCTTTAAGTCTAAGCATTTACTTATTACTTAGTGTCTTTTATTAATTTTTATTATAAGCCTTAATATTATTTCCTATAGATTTAATATATAGTTATTATAAAAGTAATATAATATAAATTATAAGTAAGTAATAGATCTAAGTAAGTAATAAGAAAATCTCTTAATTTCTTTCTCTTCTCTTTAATTAATTAATTCTTAACTACTTAATATATCTTAATTAAACTAAGAGGCAAAGATCCTTCTTGCCCTTTAAGCTATTTAAAAAGACCTAAAGCTAAGCATTTAGCGCGCTGCTTAAATCTATATAGTTCTAGAGATAACCTTACCTTGCTACCTTGCTAATATATCTTCTTAGGCTAATATTAAGCCTCCCCTGCAGAAGCTATTTAATTTAAAGGAATAGATAATTATTAAGTATATTCTTAACTTAAATTCTTAAGAGTTTCCTTTATATCTTATTAATATTAAAGAAATGGCTAATTAATTGCTTATTAAGCAAGAGGCATAGCTTATTAAGAAGTATTAAGCTTTTAACTTTATTAAGTAATAATTATAGCTTTAAATGCATTTATTT
>JAMAKE010000210.1:0-25882 GCA_023628695.1 Nectriaceae sp. PG4201
TAAATATAATATTAAAATATAGCTAGGGCATTAATAAGGCTAAAGGGCATAATTAAGTACTTAAAATGCTTATATTATATTTAAAAAGCAATCTTTTACTTATCTCCCTCCTTAATGCAAATGCAATAATATGCATTCTTAATATTAATCTTAATAAAGAACTTAGTATTAGAAGTCTAGTTTATAATCTTTAAAATTAAGGGGAGTAAGTAGTAATTCTTAATTAATACTTAGTTAAGTCCTTAATAATTTATATATAACCTTAAGCTCCTATCCTTCTTAGGGATAAAGAGGATAAGTATATTAATAGAACTCTTAGAGAGATAGATATGCCCCTTAGTTAAGTTATTATATAAGTACTCTCTTAACTCCTTTAGCTCTTTAAGAGATAAGAGATAGATAAGTTTATAAGGAGAGACTTTATTTAGTTAAAGGTTAATAGTATAATCTATAACCTTATAGTAAGGGAGCATGCTTATGCTTTTTATTAAGAAGATATCTATAAACTTAGCTAACTTAAGAGGAAAGTTTAGTTTCTCTCCTTATATTATTACCTCTTTATTAAGGAGTAAGAAAGGTTCCTTAGCTTTTATAATTATAAATATATAAGCCTTATTCTTATTAGCCTTTATAAATTGCAAGAGAGTCTATAACTAAATATTAATATTTATAAGTTTAAACTATTATTATTAATTATATAGGCTTAAGTAAATCTTATAATCTATTAAGGTTATTATAAATAATAAAACTAAGCTACTCTTTACCCTAAGGTCTTAATTTATCTTAATATATAATTAAGTAAAGGTTTAAGTAGTCCCTCTTAAGTCTATAGCTTTAATTAATACTTCCTATACCCTATAGATAAGGAGACTAAGTTAATTAACTACCTTAAGGAGTAGCTTAATAGCCTTAGCTTATTAAAGCTATTATTTATATATAAATTGCTTGCTAATAATATTAACCTTTGCATTGCTATTTAAATCTATATTAATCTCAATAGCATATTGCCCTTAAATTATAATTAAGATATTAAAATATTAAGTAACCTCAATTTAAGTAATAAGAGCTAATAAAGAGGTTATCTTATTAATTAATTCTCTTTTCCCTAGGAGTTCTTAATAACTTATTGCACTTTTATTAGCTTAAGGCAAGCATTCTATAGATATATAGTGCTTTGATATTGAAAATAATATAAGGTTTTGCTATCTAAGGATTTAAAGTTTAGAGTTTCTTAAGTATTAATCTAAGGAGTAGGCTTCTGCTATTAATATTAAGGCAACTCCTTAGCAAAGCCCTTCTATAACTTAAGTAAGCTATTAAATTAAGTTCTATTATAAGTCCTCTTCTTAGAGTGAGTTATTAAATCTTAAAATTAAGTAGCTAAGTTAATTATCTTTAATTAAGTAGCAAGGAACTTTAAGTAATTAAGGGAGATATAAGTCTATAAGGAGTCTTAAAGCTTTGCATAATATATAAGTGCTCTTTGCTCTTTGCTAATATAAGGGAAATGCTTTTTTAAAGAGTTTAAATAAAGATAGAATTTAAAGGGTATTTAGCTATCTCTTTACTTTGCCTTTTTTAACTATTTAGCAATAAGTAATAATTAATTTATAATATCCTTAATAAGAATTATAAACTATTCTTTAAATTAATCTTAATTATTCTTAAGGTCTTATTAATCTTTTATTAAGTATTTATTAAGATATTAATCTTATCTTACTTTGCATTTAATATTTATATTATTAAGGGCTAGCAATATCTTCTTATAGTCCTTTTAATAGTAATAATAAGTATTAATATAAGCTTATTATAAGTTATTAAGCTAATTATTATACTTTTAAAAAGTGATATTAAATATAAGCTAAGTTATATTCTATATCTTAATCTCCTTTCTACTACTTAATAATAACTTGCTTAATAATTGCTAATATTGCCTTAAGCATTTGCTATAGCTTTTATTGCCTTAAATCTCCTTTAGTAGCAAGGTTTCCTTTTCCTTAAGCTATTGCAATTCCTTGAGCTATTATATATATTGCTAAGTAGCTATATATGCAGTCTCTAGGCTATTAAGGCTTAGAGATAAGGTAGGCAAGTTATCTTGCCCTGGGGCTATCTATAGAACTAATAGGGTTTAGGAGCTTTCGCTTAACTTATCTATATCGCCTGCTGCGGCAGCAATTCGCTTGCCCTTTGCTACTATCTCGTTCTTAGGTAACTATAGGTAGAAGCTTTAGAATTGTTAAAGGGATTTGCAATAAAGCCAATTAAGCGGGAATGAGAAGGTAGGTATATTGAACTATTAAGACTAAAGCTTACATTTCTCCTTAGGATTAATATGCAAGTAATTATTTAATGACCTTAGAGCGCAACCTAGATATCTTGCTAGGTAGTCATGCTATCATGACTCTTAGGTTAAGGAATTATAATGTCATGACTTCTTGGTTGGGAACCTTGAGGAAGAACCTTATCTCTATAAGGCCCCGAGATAAGTAATATCCTTTTAGGGTCATAATATATAGAGTAGCGATGTTACTTCTCTTGAGTCCCTTATTATAATATTGCCTTATTTATTATATTTGCTTTAGCCTCTTAATATTACTTATTTTAAGCTACTTAAGTAAATATATAATAAGTAAATAATGCATTTAATTAAAAGCATTATAATTTATGTTTTAAAGATTAAGTTCTTCTTAGCATTTTATATTACCTTTTAAGCCTCTCTTATAAAGAAAAATATTAAGAGAAGTTTTAAAGAGGCAAGGCTTATTTCTTTAAACTTAAAAGTAATACTTTTAAAGCTTAATATATATATTTATAAACTTTAATGCTTGCTAAGGAGGAGCTTAGCTTACTTAACTCTTAAGTCTTAGCAATACTAAAGATAGCTAGCAAGGCTAAGTCTTAAATAAAATACTTAAAAAGATAAATCTATAGGCTTTAAAGTAGCTCCCTAGCCTCTATCTTAAATGCCTTAACTTCCCTTTTTAAAGAAGTAGAAGTAATTATGCATTAAATAGTATTATTAAAGTCTAAAGTATAAGACCTTTAATAAGTAAATAAGACTCTTAATAGGAGATATAAAGCAAAGCAGACCTAGCTATAAAATAAAGGGAAGATAACTATATAAGAAGGAAGAGATATAATTAATTAAATAGTTCTTAATATTAAAGGGAGAAGCTAAATTGCCTAAAAATCGAGAGGCAGGAAGGGGGGCATAATCGAGGGAAAGGCGCTATAGGCTCTGCTGCTAGCCCGGTTATAATGCAAGAACTTATGAGATAGTGATTGAGAGCTCTAATAAAGAGGATAGCGATGAATTTCAATTGATTAAATAGTTAGTTATGTTTTTATTAAGGTTTATAGATTGTATATTGAGAAAAGTAATGCGCATGCTTATTTAGTGCGCATGCTTATTATAGACATTAGCTTGTTTTTTTAAGTTTAGAATTTCTACTTTTAAGTATATAGTGTTAGTAGGCCGCTTAGTTATTATATATGTTATATATTTTGCAAACTATATTTATATTAACTATGCTAAATTGTCTAGTCTGCAAGCTTATCTAGTCTTACGCTTGCTGCCCTCGTAGCCATATCGGTATTATACTCCCCATACCACAGTGGTTGAGTTTTCAAGATACTCTCTTCCACCTCCGTAAACTTATCCCCAATAATAGTTAGTGCTTTACCATTCATTGTCTTGTTGTTCGCTAAATACACAGCCGCTAGAGCGACTGAGCTCGGACTATTGACAGGAACACCTTGAGATCTGAATGCGTCGGCTGCCTGGGTTGTGAAGAGACTGGAAACGGTACCACCAGGTGCGATGAGTCCGACATTGATATTGTCACTCATGGCTCGGTGACGGATAGCTCGCATAAGTCCAACAACTCCATGTTTGGCCGTTGAATACAAGGGAAGATTGGGGCGCTCATTGTAGGACGAAGTAGAGCCAGTTATGACTAGACCACCTCCTGGAGGATCGTTGGCCTTCATGTGATGGAGGCTCAATTTTGTTGCTAAACAGTGAAGTTAGACAAATAATTTTGACCATACAAACATGTCGAATGCGAATGAAGGCTGTCACTCACTATATATTGCACCCCTGAGATTCACGTCGATGGCGGTCAGATCTGGTGGTGCAAGAGACCCATTCGAGTCAAGAATGTCTGTGAAAACAGTATTTTTCTCTCCGACCCCAGCGTTAGCAAAAACAAGATCTATGTGATGATGGATTTGCTTCACAGCTGCAAAGAAGGCTAGTTGACTATGCCAAATAGCGACATCGACAGGGAGGAACTGCGCCTTTCTTTCGTCAAATGTCAGTCAATATACCAACTACTACTTAGGAAGTAACTTACAATCCTTGGGATTTCAATGATTTCTCAAGACACTCTCCAGCATCTTCATCAACGTCCCCAATGACTACATCTGTACCGTGTCGTACCAAAAGCTCCACTATGGCCTTCCCAATTCCACTCGCACCGCCTGGATTTCCACCTATTAATAGAATCTCACAAGCGGGGATATACGATTAGAGCTTACCAGTAACGACTGCAACCTTCCCATCGAGTCTTCCCAGCTGTGCATCTGTGATATCTAATTCAGACATTGGTAATATGGTCAATATACTAACTAAAATAATAAATGTATTATGTTTAATGCCACGGTGTTGGTCCTGAACAGGTATTTCAGGCAATATATGCCAGTTCGTGTTCTTGGGTGAGAGGCCAAACTCCCTAGTACGTAACATCCGACTTATCCGAGGTCCGGATATTGCACCTCATAGAACGAAGTAGTGGGAGCCGAGGTTGATTCACACTTGCTATGGAGAAGTATCAATGTCATTGAACCAACCGTAACATTTAGTATTTATGTTCAGGACCTTGGACGAACAGCAGGATAATGTACCGAGATTAATACTAGGATAACAGTTACTGCAATTTCCATGCTGGCATAGCAGCTTCGTAGTATGCGATATCGTGGTGAACCAAAAGCATTATGGTAAGAGTTTATGTCTTAGTTAGCGGTATCGCAGCATTCTGATCCTCACTGTAACTGTTGTGATGCCTTGAAATAGCCAGTTGAAAATAATTACCCGAATTTAAATGGCTCTCATGACATCCCCCTCCATATTTCTCAATTTCTGAAGGATGTACTGTCGTCCGTTTATGATTCAAAAATGCGATCTATTTACACTTTGCAAAATGGATCATCGAAATACCACACCGGATTCCCATCGGGACGTATCTCTTCCCCGGTATATCCATTTCCTAGATATTGATATCGATTCTTGGACCAGTATGTGATTTTAAAATCCTCATATCTTGGCTCTTTCAGAGCTTCGAAATAATGCAAACGGCTTCCTGGCCAGATAGCTGTCACTGGCCCGTGTGATTTTCCATTCTTGAACCAGGATCGACAAGCAGCGGACCAGACTAAACGTTTCATCAAGGTATGAACGTGTTGCGAAAATTCCTCGATGCATTCCGCCTTTGGGTCAAACGCCTTAATATTCTCCCTTTGCAGCTTATTTATCAAATGGAATAGGTAACGGGTATGCCATTCCAGAACCGGCAGGAGAGATGAATGACTCGCCGGACCATTAGGGCCAACGAATACTATGAAACGATGTTAGAAACAGCAATTTCATCCTGCAAGAACAGGGGTGTGTCGGGTGCTCACAGAAGAAATTTGGGAACTCATCAACCATGACCGACATGTAGCCCTTCGGAATCTCTGCAAACTTCTTTCGCAAATTCTCTCCATTACGACCAATGCATTCGTATGCAGGCGCATATGAAGTATCAAATCCCGTGCTGCAGATGATGACATCTACCTCATGTTCCTTTCCTGACTCATCCACAACCCCCCTTTCCGTGATGCGGATAGCGCCAGAGGTTATCACCTCCACATTCTCTTGTGTTAAGCTTTGTAGGTATCCTGATCCGGGAGTCATACGGCGACAACCGAGCGCAAATTCAGGGATCAGGTGCTTAACCAGGCGGTCGTCGTGGTTGAGTTGGTCCTTCATCAAGTTCTCGACAAATTCACGTGATGACCTCTGATCCGTGCTGCGTAAATGGTTCTACGGTACATGGCATTAGCATATTCTCTCCGTCTATATTCCATACTGTGGTCTGTCTGTATCTTACCAGAGTAAATCGCTTGTTCAGCTCCCCCTCAAGCTCGCGACAGTATTCGTCGTACTTTTTCGGATCATCTTTGAACGATTGTATCTGCTCTGGAGTATCTTTTGAATCCGTTAATGCTGATGCGAGGAAGAAAAGAACACTATAGATGCGACGTTCAGAACTTACATGCAAAATTGCTGCCACCTGGACCGGCAAGCTTTGCCCCGAAGCCGGTGGTGATCCACACAGGAGACCGCAGGAAAGGAATCAACTTCCCAACAACTAGATATCTGTCCATCAGAAACGAAGTGACAAGATTGGGTCAATGTCTATACCAGGCTGAATGCTCGGAATCACTTGGACAGCTGACGAGCCACCTCCGATCACAGCAACAGTTTTGCCAGATAGATCAATGTCGGCATCCCAGTTAGAGCTGTGCATCAGTTTTCCCTTGAATGAAGACAGTCCTGGGATGTCAGGATATTTCCAGTTGCTGCGGTCCAGAAGTTTAGCGCATGACACGAGAAAACCCATTGATGGGGTGGCTTACTTCAAGACGCCGGCACCATTTACCAAAATCTCACATGTATCAATGAGGACTGTACCGTCAGGGGCAAGAATTGAGAGTTCCCAGACTCCTGCCTCTTCATTCCATCGTGCAGACTGTACACGATGTGCGAGCTTAACATATCGTTCCAGATTGAACTTAGTTGCCACGTCTTTGAAGTACTGCCAGATTTCTGCACTGGGAGAGTAGTAATGCGTCCAGCAAGGGTTTCTTGCCCAGGTGAATTGACTGGGGGGAATATTAACAGGCCGTTGTGTTTGGGTGGAGATGACTCAACTAGCTATGACTCGGGATGTCACACGTGCAGCCTGGGTAACGATTTTCCAACCAGGTGCCACCAACGTCCTCATTCTTCTCGTATATCTGCAGTGAGAAGTTCTCGAGAAGACGTTCAGCCTTGTATGCCAACTGTAAGCCCGTCGCACCGGCCCCGACACAGATAATTCGGATGGGACGTTTGGTGAAGATGGGCACCTCTGATATCGTGTAGTCCCCAAAGTCCTGTCTGTACCACTCGTTCTGGTGCAGGCTATCGTCAGGGTTGTCGGTCTCGGGTGCAGGCCCCAGAGAGGAAGTAACAAAGGTTGATTGGGACATAGCTGCCTTGGGGTTTGGAGAAGAAGCCTAACTGTAGCCGGAGCAAGATGCTTTGAACTGACATGTTCGTATATTCGTCCCGAGATCGATATGCATTTATTGGTATTTTGAGTTGCTAGTCCAATGGGTCTGGTGTCAGCCTCAACTCCTCCTCGATACTGCCAACTGCATATCAGCCTCGGATTAGACGGCAGAGGTGCAGCACTGTATGAACCTCGGAACCGGTAAAGAGCGCATCCAACCAATTAGAGTCAAGTTTGTTCCTCGGCTTATTGGGCCGATCCCAAGACCACCCTAGCTGTTTACGGCCGTACCATGTCCTGATGCGGCAGCCTCACGGAGCAGTCCACTGTAATGCATTCTTTTCTTTTGGCCAATACTCCATACTCCCTATTCAGTCTCCACAGCTTTACCCCGCAACCCCGGATACCTGGGGATCGCCAAAGCAGCAGGGGCGGGGTTGAGGGGTTGCAGGAGACCTCTCCTCTCATGCTGTCACGTCACAAGACCATACACTTTGGTCATCTACTCGACTTCTAATCAATCTCACGACTTCAACTTTGACAAGGAGATGGCGTCCAATAGCTCAATGGGCCCCCGTCGTGGCCGCAAACGGGCAACATTGGCCTGTCAACTCTGCCACGAGCGCAAAGTGCGATGCAATGTCACCCAATCAGGACCCCCCTGCATCAACTGTCTTGGGGACGGGATAAAATGCGAAATAATTGCTCGTGGTCGTGGTCGGGGTCGTCATCGGTAAGCTACACACAAGATTATCTCGGAACCTTGGGAGTTAGAAGTTAGAACGCTGATATCAAGCCCACAGCTTAGTCAAGATTCTAGGTCAGCGGCAGGAAGATAGTGGGAGTTCAGTGACTTTGAGACAAGGCTCGTTGGGTCTTGACCGCTCACCATCGGTAGCAGAGAGGGATAGCATTTTGGATTTGACAGACGCCGCAGCACCACCACCACCACCATTAGCTCCCCTCGTACAATGGACACCAGACTCTGCCTGCGCCTCAGACGACAGCTCTAAGGACTACCCACAACATCAAGCGTCGGCAGACGGTGGGTCAGAGGATACTGATGATGCACCGGCTAACAACGAGCCCGATAACGACGATGCTGGGTTCTCCGCTATTCTGGATGACGGGGTCAACAACAACGGCAATGAAGAGGCTGTGTATCTCTACACAGGTGTGTGTCTCGAGACATTGCCCTGGTTCCTCAACCATCACTCTTCGCAGTTCTAACGACCTCCTCTTATAGGAGACCAGCAAGGTCTTGGCATGGTGGTTGACATTTGCAAGCCGAATCGCCAAGTTCGCGGAAATCATTTCATGATACCCCGAGCTGCAACGTTGAGTGCTTTGTTGCCCGAGGACTTGGCCGCCCTCCATGCCAAAACTTGCTTTACACTTCCCTCGGCGGTAGTTAGGAAGACTCTGCTGCAATGCTACTTCCGCCATGTGCATCCTTTTCTTCCTATCTTGGAAGCAAAAAGCTTCATTGAGAAGTATGAATCTGGAGGTCCAAAGCGAGTTAACTTGCTCCTCCTGTGGAGCATGTTCTTTGCTTCGACAAACGTGAGTTCAACTTCAAGGAGACTCCATCTAACAATTATCTAACACATGTGTGCAGTTCTTGGATGATGACACTGTCAAGCTCGCTGGATACTCATCACGGAAGGGAATGAAACGATCACTCTATCAGCGAGCAAAAGTGAGTCCGTTTAATCCAGATCTCGATACGAATTTCAGAAGACCTAATTTGTACACTCCAGGCTCTTTATGATTCAGACTATGAGAAGAAAAAAGTTCCTCTCATCCAATCCGTGATCCTACTTGCATTCTGGTATGCGGATTCGGAAGATCGTGACGGGTCCTGGCACTGGATCGGGATTGCCATTAGTCTTTGTCAAACAATCGGTCTTCACCGAAATCCATTTGTGGGACACAGTATGTTGAGCAGAAGTCTCGCAGTCCAGAAACAATCTATTTCTGAAGACGAGTTTCGTCTATGGCGGCTCATCTGGTGGACATGCTACTTCCGTGATACTTGGCTGTCATTTGGGATGGGAAGACCAACCCGGATTGATCTGGCTGACTGCGACATGCCACTACCGACAGTTGCTGATGTTGAATCCATTTCCTCCAATCTGTCTCCTCTCCATGCAAAGACATATCTACCTGATGACGAGAATCGCACCTTGCCCTTGCTTTGGGTTTGCTTGCTAGATACTACCCTTACCCTCGGTAGTATTTTGAAGAACCATTATCGGCCGAAGCCGACATGGCAAAATCCAGCGGAAGCCATTGACCAGGACAGAAAACGCCTTTTGCAGTGTCGCTCAAGCTTTCCATGCGAAGAGTTGTGCGAAAGTGCTGTTGTTCTATCACATTTATACCACCTCTATATTTATTATGAGTAATTCCGCCGCCTACACTTCTCTTCCCAGCTCCAAGCTAACGGGGTTAGGGCTTGCCAGATTGCTTTACATCGTCCTTACATGGCCGGCAAACCCGGAGAACCTACAAACACTGACAGTGAGGTCTGGAGGCAGCGAGCGTTACAGCGAGCCAAGATTTCGGCAGCAAATATCGACGGCGTATTGAACAAATTGACGGCATCAAACATGATGCGAATATGCCAACCCATTATGTATTTGACCTTGCTTCCCTGTCTCCTCTTACTCAGTTGTCTCACTAACTGGTTGTTTTGGTGTTTTAGGGTAACAGCGATGATCCCGGCGCTCCAGATTCATCTTTTTGAGTCTACGTCCAGCGATCCAGTATCGAGGAATCTTGGGCGACATCACCTGGGTATCGCCATGATTATGCTCAGCGCGCTTCGAAATACTTACTGGGCGGCCGACTTCATCTACTCCCTCTTCGACAGAGCAATCAAGGAGTTGGATTCACAAAAGATCCGGCACGGCGCGTCTTGCTCGTCATCCACATCAAATATTGTCCCTCGCAATGATACTAATATACGAGTGCAACTCCCAACGACTCCTCAATCGCAATCCAACGATCAACTTGAAAAAGTTGGTCCGAGTCGTCCAGCAACCTCAAACAACGTCCATGACACAGCCGGAGATGTTAATGGACACCAAGACGACGACCTAGAGGACTTTCAACTACCTCAAGACATGTCTTTGGCCCTTGCCTACGATATTTTACCATTCCAATTCGACATAGGGAACACCCGTAACGGCTTTGATGCATTCGACACCGCAGCTTTATTTGAAAGGTGATCTTGTTCATTCCCATTGTGCTGTTTAGCCATCCTGACCATGTCTAATTCGAGATTTCAACCCAGCAGGCAGGAAAACACTTCACCAAATTTCTATTTATCAGACACAGATATAAATCTACTATTTGACGGCGAGAATGTTCCAGAGTTTTGTTTGGGAGATCACTTGAAAGGGTCTACACGATCACAATAACACAGCACTTCGTCTCATTGCGACGTTACTCCAATTACGGTGTTATAATACTTTTCAAATAAATATGACTACCATTCGTCCAAAATATCTCTCAGCAACCTCTCCCTCCATATCTCACTCTCCTGAAGCTGTGGTAGCATATTGAAGGCATGTGGGAACCCTCCGTAAACTTGGAGTCGTGTCTTGACTTTGCAATGTTCCAATCTCTCCTGGAATAATAAACCTTCGTCCCTCAAACAATCTCGACCAGCAATATGAAAACTTGTGGATGGCCATAACGATGCTTCGTAAATTTCATCGGGAGCAACAAGAGGTGAGATGGTTGCTTCTGCTCTCGGTTCATTTCTATCTTCACTACTGCCAGGAGGGATAAACATGTCCCAGAACAGCTTCGCTCTCCTAGTCCCTAACATCGGATCATCGGAATTCTGCGTGTAGGAGCAAACTGCTTGATTGCGTAGAAGGTGATGTGGAAACAGGTCTGGATGAACTGTCGGGGGACAACTAAGAATAAGACGCTCAATTCTCTTTCTTTCATTAAGTCCCGACTCGCGTAACGTCGTAATCCGCAGTGTCTCTCGAACAGCACATCCAATTGCCAAATGAGCACCAGCCGATGTACCGGAAAGAAATATCTTGGTTGGATATAAGCCAGACCTATTCCGGGGCGTCGGTCCTTCGTCGAAGTACTCTAGTGCAGAGTAGACGTCTTCAAGCTGTGTTGGAAAAATATGTTCTGGCGTATGGCGGTAGCATAAGTTCAGAATAGCGAATCCGGGTGGCGCACGTTCCGAAAGGACGGAACAGAGGTATGCACAAAACGGCTCCTCAGTATCGAGATTTCCCAGGTGCCATCCTCCTGAGTGGATATGAATTATAAGAGGCAAACAAGACTTTCCAGAAATTCGAGCCCCACGTGGTTCGTAGAGGCGCGCCGGGACCGAATACCCGTCTCTTGATGGGATTGAGATCTCCGATGTCGTAACATTGTCTATTGCTGGTTGACTTGACAATACCATCTTCTAGAAATGAGGAACCTTACCTGGGACAGTTCCGAAAAAGTCTCCATGAAGCTCGATCCGTCTTTCATTTAAATAGTTGCGTTTTTGTTCTACAGTCAATGTCGTCGGTGGCGGAAGTAGGGCTCCTGACGCTAGGAATTCGGACCACTCTCCTGAAGTAGATGCATACCTCGAGTAATCAGCCATTATACCTTAGAGTGTGTCTAGAAAATTGGAGAGCAATAAACGATGGGGAAAAAGAGCCCGGGTGATGGCTTTAATGCGACAAAGGAAATATAGTATAATTACTGGGAGTCAAATACAGCTATCTCTTAGCCCGATGGCCTTCCATTTGTGGGTAATCAGTGGTGGTCCTATCCACTCTCTGTACAGCCGAGGTTCGTCGATTGGACCGCCTGTTGGGGTACTTTAGCCGAGGAAATAAATCTAGTAACTAAAATTTATAAGTATATGATAAAATTAATATTTTTTTTTTTAAATAATATAAAATAATTATTTTCCTTTATATTTTGTTAATAATTCATTTAAAAGATTTATTTCTTTTTAAAGAGAAAGTTAATATTACTGTTCTTATTAAAGTCTATATTTTCTACTACTTTCTAAGCTTTCCAACGCTAAATAAATATTGTATCCCCAACCCCCTACCGATATCCCAATCAGGCGTTATCACGTTACCCTCACTTTTTACAATGCCACCAGAAGTAGAGCCGACGCTTTCCCACGATCACACGTTCACAATTGCTCTGATTGGGGCAGGCACGATTGGACTATCATTTGCTGCTCTCCATCTCTCAGCAAATATAGCGAAGGAGCATGTGCAAGTGATTATATATGATCCTCGCCCAGACCTGAAGGATTACATCCAAACAAAGCTACCTGGTCAGTAATGGTTCTAGAGTAGCCTCCATTTTGCTATATCTATTTCTCACTATTTAATCAGTTTTCTAACCATTGATACTTTAGATTATCTATCGATATCCAGCCGCTTGCCCCGCACCGACGGATCGCGTAACCCTCATCCAGAAATGGTGGATGTTGCGTCCCTATTCGCTACGAGTCGCCTAATCATCGCATCAACTCTTGCTGAGGCAGTTCAGCAAGCGGACATTGTCCAAGAGCAAGGTCCAGAGAATATCATATTCAAGCAACAAATATGGTCGAGCGTGGAATCATTGGCACCATCGAGCGCGCTTTTCTGGTCCAGTACTTCGGGAATTCCAGGTTCTGTGCAGTCAGAGAAAATGCAGAACAATACGCGATTGATGATTCTACATCCATTCAATCCACCCCATATAATGCCCCTGCTGGAGGTCGCACTACCGCCAGGGGTTGATCCTCTTCTTTCGAAGCCCCTGGCGCGTACTAATGATTATTGGAAGAGACTCCAACGGGAGCCTATTGTTCTTAAAGAAGAGATCACGGGGTTCGTAGCGAATCGCCTTTCACTTGCCTTATTTAGAGAAGCCATCCACCTAGTTGAACGTGGAATCGTTGACGTAGAGGAGGTTGATGAGATCGTACAACAAAGCCTTGGGCCAAGATGGGCGGTCAAAGGACCCTTTTGGAGTTATCATGCTGGTGGAGGGGATCGTGGCTTGGAAGGGCTGCTGGATAATATTGGAGATACTATCCAATCATGCTGGGATGACCTAGGAAGCGTTCATTTACGGCGGACAAGCTCGACGGTGACGGACACGACGTTTGGATGGGAGAAGAGATTGTGTAGGCAGGTGGAAGACTCTTATGGCCAGATCGACCCAGGCCAGCTCCGAGTGAGAGACGAGAAGCTACTATCCATTCTAGATATAACAAGATCGTAGTGGCGGATCTTGTAGGACTTCATGTAGGGACATAACTGAATAGTCGAGGGTAATTTACAAACTCTAAGAGAATATGAAGAAGGATTTCTGAATGCATGAATCGCAAGAGCCGTAATGATTGACTGACCCTATGAGTCAAACATTTCTAGAAACACCTTTGTTATGGAATGATGTAGTGTGAAAATGTACGTATCTTCTTGGTGCGAGAAAAATATTCTGACTGGTGTATTATGTCACATTATCTAGTTAAAAACTAAGTAGTGTCTTTCAAAGAGTCATTAGAACTTGCTTGCTTATCTTCCATGCATTCCACCGTCAACGGGCATGCGAACGCCGGTAATATAGTCGGAAGCAGCACTGCAGAAGAATAAGGTGATTCCTTTGAAATCGTCTGGAGTACCCCATCTATTCATCGGCGTTCGAGAGAAAATATATTCCTTGAATCCAGCCTCATTCTCAAAATAGCCTCTTGTCAAGGGCGTGAGGATATACCTTTAACCAAGAAATTAGCTTGCATATAGAATTATTGTGAACTGGAGATCTCAATAGGTTTACTTACCCTGGACAAAGGCAGTTGACCTGGATGTTATATTTCGCCCACTCATTTGCAAAAGCTGATGTGAACTGGTTGACTGCACCCTTAGTGCCAGCGTAAGCAGAGATGTTCTCGGTGGCTATGATACCGGCGAGAGAGGAGACGTTAAGGATCTTCCCACCCTTTCCCCTAGAAATCATGTGTTTACCTACTTCCTGCGTCATGACATAGTTCGCCGTCATATTGACACTGAAGACCTTCTCTCGAAAGGCATCATCAACCTCAAGTACCGACTTATGACCACTCACTCCGGCACAATTGATTAGGATGTCAATCTGATGCCCATCATCTAGTATTTTCTGAACTGTTTTTCGAATATCGCTGACATCCGCCAAATCACAGTCGTATACTGAAAAGTTGACAGGGATTTGTGCTAGAGAATTTTGGGTGTTTTTGTTTGAATCCCCCGGGAGCTGAAGAGCGATTATATTGGCTCCAGCTTCTGCCAGTGCCAAGGCCATTGCTCCTCCAATTCCTCCATTTGCACCTGTTATCAAGGCAGATTTGTTGTTGATCTTGAATAGCTCAAGGGTGTTTGGAGCCATCTTGACTTCAGGACAGATTGGTACGGATACAGTGATCAATTAAGTGTAACCTATGTTGGAGCTCTGGCACGTTGATGAAGAATTAAGGAAACGACCGACTTCACCAGATTAAATAGCAGACTTGATGTCGGCCACGGAAGCCAGGAGCCTTGGCTGATACCGGGAACGATTGAGGCGACTTCGTCGCCCAATGGGAAGGAAGTCCGAGCCGAGGAGCATGACGTAAGGCCAAATTGTGACCGGACGCGTGAAATTTAGCCGCAAGTCATCACGTCCTAGTAAAAATTAGACCCCTGGCTCGCCTCCTGTCTAGTGCCGCCGAATAAAGGGGACTAGAGGGAGTTCCAGCTAATGATTGGATCCTCGGATTTGCTCGGCCTGGTCACCTATCCTATAGGTGCTGCCATTAGCTCTTTAGATAGACACTTTGGTTATAGCCGAGGGTAACAGACTTGACAGCATAGATTTGGCTTATAAAGTCTTCGAGTTGCGGTCTCCTGCCATAATGCGCTTCTGGAGGACTGGTGCGTGTTCAAGAAGGACAATCACTCAATCAACATTCCCACCTTTCCAACCATCGCAACTCTGACATCCCATAATGGACGTTCCCAAGTACTCCGACCTTCCCAGTGTACCAGGAAGACCTAACCATTGCTCATGGGAAGTATGGAATGAGATACATGAACAAAAAACGGGAAGAAAGGGAGAGAAGGATTGGATAGGTACTCTGAACCATTTGACACCCGAAGTTGTCGCTACTGCAAGCCGCGAGATTAAAATCGGTGAAAGAGTCTCCCTCAAGTGCGTTAGCCATCCTCTCGAGCCCAGCGACTCACCAGGCGCCTCCCTTGGATGATCTTTGCTGCCATCGGCTGACCCCTGTACAGCTGGCCTCTAGATGCGTATACCCACGTAGGCTTTCAGCGAAAGAAGCTAGAGTTCGAAATAATTGACGGGGAGGCGGTTACTGGTGGCAAATTTCTTGCCAATGATGACCAGGCGAGTATTCTGTGTTCATGGTATTGTGTAACTCTTTGGGCTGACATAGATGGGCTAGATCTCGTTCAACACTCAAATCAGCACGCAGTGGGATGGTCTTTGCCACTTTGGCCATAGAAATACGTCGCTTTACTATAACGGGGCAACCCATGCTGAACTTCAGAACGGCCGCGAGAATCGACCGGGTTCAATGCACGGTAAGCATAATAACTTATTCAATGGTGAAAAGAAGTTTGAAAATTCATGATCGTTAGAGTGGTCCGACATCGGTGGCATTTGTGGCCGTGGGGTGCTGCTCGATTTCTATGCCTTTGCAAAAGTCCATGATATAGAATACTGCCCTGGAGATACTTATGAAATACCCGTTTCAACCCTGGAGAAGGTAGCCGCTTGGGAAGGTGTAGGTTTTCATCCTGGCGATATCCTTGTTCTCCGTACTGGTTGGACGGAATGGCATGATTCTCTTACTAGCAATGATTCTCTGATTGCTTTAACGAGGGACAAACATGATAACGCAGGACTTCTTGCAGGGGAAGAAACTGCACAATGGATCTGGTAAGTGACGGAACCAAATGTCCAGCGTACCTGCTAACATTCAATAGGAACAATCGCTTTGCCGCAGTAGCAGGGGACAATCCCACACTTGAATCGTGGCCACCGAAGGCGGACAAGCAATGTATGTACCTGTGCTAGGAGATACTCCCCGCCGATGGTTTGTTCTTCGCTAAACGTATATTCATAGTGCTTCATGAATACCTCCTGCCTACTCTTGGTTGCCCAATCGGCGAACTTTGGGACCTGAAGAAGCTTTCTGCTATGTGTGCAAGGCATAAGAGGTATGCGTTTTTCCTTTCAAGCGCGCCGTTGAACGTGGTAGGGGCTATTGCAACCCCAGCCAACGCTGTTGCCATCATGTAAGTAGCCATCACATAAAAACTACTTTAAGATAGGAGTTCGTTTGAAATAAAGTTACAGAATTTCCATTTGATTCGTCTGTTTTCATCAAGACTACTACAGAGGTGTGACAAGAGGTGTGACAAGTGTCACTACGAAGGGATGGATAGGCATTGCAAGTACAAAGATCCAATATTTCAATGTTAGCGCTAATGTATTAATGTAATCATGCCATCACTAAATACTAAGGGAAGAAAAGATGATACGATCTCTATTCTGTTGGGATTGGTGATTAGAAATAGATCAGTGTCCTATAATTAGAGTCCCATTGATTCTAATGCCGCATAATGGTGTTTCTTGACATACCACGTACCCTGCCAGGACACTTCTATACAGACATCTCTTCATTGGATTTAGTCATTCCTTCTTCGTACACTACAGTTTATTTCGTATGCATATTTTCATCCAAGTCTCGACGATCTCGCAGATATGTATTATATGAATAATAACATCATCGCCGAATTCTTTGTTCATCCCTATCAGAGAGAGGCCTTTGCCTCCGGTTGAAACCAATAGGCTATTGGGGTCATGATCGTGGCTAATCCTATAAATGGAAGATAATCCAGCTCTAGTGTGTTGACCAGTTTCTGCCACTGATAGCTTCCCGCTGGGGCATTCGGACGCAAGGTCTAACCGCGACAGAGCTCTTCAACCGCATCCAGAATAACAGCGATAGGCTGCTGGTTGCCAACAGGCAGGCCGTGCAAGCTATTCTTAGAGCTATGCAACATGCCAGCTTCGGTCGGAAGATGGTCAAGGAATCCCACATCCTTGCGCAGGAGGGGAAAGACAGCATTGCAATGAAGGCGGTGAGACCTTTCGATGCCAAAACTCCCACAAAATAGTTGACTGACGCTGGCTATGACTGAAGACTGCCATTGCCACCATTTTCTTCCTCCCTGGTGCTACTTTTTCTCTAAGTGTCTTGAACCTGCAAGATGCCGCACCCTAGCGAGAACCGAGGGACTAACATCATACAGGTGCTCTTGTCGATGTCGTTTTTGGACGATGACGAATGAATGGGCCACACATCGCAATTCTGGATATGGGCCGTGCTCAGTGCCAAAAACCGCCGCTTGCTTCTTGTTCTATCAATGTGGCGGAAGCGAGCACTGAATCCTGCGTACAAACCCTAACCCTTCCACGGTTGCGGTAAATTGTACTTTCCCCCAAGAAGCTCTGAGGTAAGCCTGGTAGAGTGATTAGTTGTGACCACAAGGGACAAGAACCGCGGGACTACCTACGTATGTATAGCACTAAAGTATCCACCTCGGCAATGGAGTTCCCTTAAAAGCTTAAAGCTAGTTCGCTAATTTGATTGTACGCAAATAGGCCTTGCCAGCCGCATCCCTCTACGAGCTCGCTCAAGATTTGAGAAGCTCTGATGACCGTCGTTTTAAAATGGTCGCGGGAGCGTATTGCGCAGGGCTGGCACCAGGGCCAGGGCACATGCTCACTATCCACCGAGCGTATGGTGTTTAGCACCTTCCCGTGGACCCATCCTTCAACGATGGGACGCTGTTGGTTGCTGAATCTTCTGATTCGCAGACCGGCATACCCTTCAGGCTCCGCAATAGTTCGCCTCTCGCTATAGACTGTGGCTATGTGTGTTCCGACCTTGATAGCAGAGATACCTATGATCGAGAGTGATAGCGTTCTTACTGAAATGCGTCAAATTTGGCATAGAAACTCAGCCTATTCATTCTCGGGTTTAGAGATAACTGGGCAGAGCATCTAAAGATAGATAAATATGATTGAACATGGTGATTGAATGATTCAAAGGCTTGGTCCCGGGTCTGATAAGTAGAATCTAAGATATAATTTCTTGCGCATCGTATCGGTATCTCTAAGAGATAGGAGAAAAGGCTCACCTCCACGACTTTCCCTACCAACTGTCAGGCGAGCAAAGACAATAGCAACTCGCGGCATGCCGCAGTAGGGTATTATCGGGGGCATTGCCTTCGAAGCCGCGGTGTTCTGGGTGTAGAGATCGAAAGAGCTATCTGGTTGGAGAGTCGCTGTGGTTTCCAAGCTATGCGCATCTAGCCCATGCCTGACTTCTGTCAGCATGAACTGATCGCAAAAGTAAAGTTCAACAGCTTTTTGAGCATGCCTCCGAGGTCAGGGCGATCTTCAATGAATGAACTCAATGTCCCACATGCAGAGGTTCACATGGATGGTCGCGATAATGCCGCCATATCACGAGCGGCGATCACTTTGAAATTGTCAGTAATAAAGCTGCGTCTCAAGTGGGGGCGTTTCAGGCAGGCACTGCTAAACTCACGGTCAAAATGAAAGTCCCAGAACTTCTTCGTCAAGTACCAAACGTCATGAAGCGACATATATGTTGCATGACTAGTTTAGCGTTGCTCAGTTGTGGAAGTTGGCGAGTCATATATGCATGCATAGGCGTGCAAGTAAGATAACGTGACATCTTGCACGCACAGGCGTGCATATAAGATTGTGTTATATAAGCAGAAAAGGGGTAGAATTGCAAATCCCTCACTACCAAATTAGTTAGGATCAATATAGCACTTATGGCCTCTTTTAGCTGCCTTCTTTTGCTCTAATGGACCTCATTGATGATACCAATTCGTCTTGTAATACTCATCGTTTCCTTGATAATACCCTCTTGCTTAAAGGCAAATATAGATTGTTAGAGGAAGTATATATATCGATTAATGCTTAGGCAGTACTATAAGGATATGCATTTATTATAATAAGATCTAAGAAGATAATAAGCTATAAGACTATAGTTATATTTAGCTATGACTATAAGGTAGGCTATTTACCTTTTAATAAAATTAAGTAGCAATGGACTATTATAATATGCTATATAGATATTACTTCTTTATTATAGCAATAGAAAGTTTAAATAAGATTATATAAAGTCTTAGGCATTATCTTAGGTTTAGTTTTAATTAATATAACTATAAATTAAGCTTTAATTAAATAGTATATCTTAAGCTTTATTAATTATTAGATTAATATAAAGCAATAGTCTATTAATTTATTAATTTTAATATTATATTCAAGTAAGTTAAATTTTAATTATATATTAATATAAATATAATTGCAATATAATAGGATATTTATAATTATATTGCATAAGGTAAGTAGGAGCTTGCTAAAGGCTAAAGTAATATATATACTCTTAAAAGTTAGCTTAAGAGCAAAGGCTTTTAAAGTTAAATATATATTAATAAGAGTAATAAATATATTATAGTTATATTTATATATTTAAGATTATTAAAATATCTTAAATTATACCTTAAAGTCCTTATTTTAAATTATATATATAAGATTAATAAGTATAAGATGCCCCTTCTTAATATAGTTAATATTAATACTTATTAATATATTTATTATATTGCATTTGCCTTCCTTAGTAGCAAGGAAGAAAATAACTATACTTAGGCTCTTTAAGTATTATAATTAGTCTTTAAGCATTATAATATAGCTTAACTATTTATAATTATTATAAATTGCTATCTTGCTTATATAAATGCTATTGCCTCTTATTTTTTTATATTAATCTTAATGCTATATTTATAGCATATTAATAAAGTAGTTAAGGCTTATTATATACTTAGATTTATTTATAAGAAAGATAATATTAAGGGAATTGCATAATAGCTAAAGTTCTTTAGCTTTTAATATAAGATTATAGCCTTATTAATAGAGGATATATATAATAAGTAGCTTAAGAAGTTTAAGTAGAAGTATATCCTTAGTTATATTAAGGAGGTAAGCTATATTTTAAAGACTTAGCTTAATCTCTATAAAGAGAGATTTATAAAGGCATAGGTTAATAAATTCCTTTATTTAGCATAATATATAATATTATAAGCTAAAGGCATCTATTAACTTATTAAAGTATATCTTAATATTTTAATAATTAATTTATTTAAGGTATAAAGGATTATTAAGCTTATCTTAATTAATTAACTTTTTAAGCTAAATATATATTAAGCTAAATAGTATATTAATATACCTATTAATCTATTAAGGGCATTATATAGCTAGGTCTATAGTTAAATATTATATAAAGCCTTGCAATAAGTTAAAGCTTAATAGCAATAACTATTAAAGTAATATCTTACTTATATAAGAGTCTTTATAAGGACCCTTAGTCTTCCTTATATATATATATTAAAGCCTTTATAAGATTAATTTTAGCTATTTTAATTATATTACTTTTATTTATATTAATATCTTTAATGCAATAGAAGCTATTAATATATAATTAAACCTTATAAGCAATTTAATTATCTTAAAGTAATTTTAATATTATTATTAATAAGTATATAGCATAAGCCTTATATATTTAAAGCTATTAAGAAATAGCTATAATAGAAAGCACTATTAAAGTATTTAAGATATTATTAAGTTAACTATAATATAAGATCTAAGCAATGCCCCTTATATTATAAGTATATATTGCAAGCTCCTACTTAAGCCTTAATAACTATATATATAATAATATATATATTAACTTACTTTATAATATACTTATTATCCTTATTATTACTATTAAGATCTTTTATTATATTAAAGACTATTATAATAACTTATATAATAATATATATAGTTATTTATATATTATCTCCTTTATTAATAGCTAAACTAATAGCTATCTTACCTTTTAATTATCTATATACTATCTTCTAAAGATATATAAAAGCAAGAGAAGCTTAATATGTAACATTGCCTTAAGAGGCACTTAAGATCAATTAATAATACTAAAAGGCCATAAGGCTGCCTTAATACTACTCTAAAGAAGTATATACTTAGTGCATTAACTATAAGTAAATAGGGAGTCATTATAGGGAAGAAGGCATAAGGCTATAGACAAAGGAGGAGATAATAAGTTATCTTAATTGAGATAGAGCTGAGAATGAGCGAGTTAAATACAATATAGCAATAGAGATATCAAGGCAGCCTTTCACACAATACCGAGGTATACAACATATCTAGAATGCAGCTGCGAGAGATCTTTCACAATAGTAGGGGTCTATTGAGCAGTAATTAGATTGGGTGCATTCTATTCAATGTACCACATTTATTAGACTGAGCGGGAAGTCTGCCATTGTTGACTGACTAAGATTAATTGACTTATATTGACCGACTTGCATGTATATGTGTTTTTTATATGTATGTGTTATGTGTGTATGCTATATATGAATTCTGCTTATATAACACAATCTTATATGCACGCCTATGCGTGCAAGATGTCACGTTATCTTACTTGCACGCCTATGCGTGCATATATGACTCGCCGTGGAAGTTTCGCACATTACGTAATGGCGGCACATTGACTGCTCTCTCTTATAACGCAAGAATACCTCGAGCTGGAATGCAGGAGCCGCGATGTCATGTTCTTGATTCTAGACATTTTGGTTGAGGATTGTCTTTGAATGGGCCATGATTAGAAGAAGCTCGATAGAAGTGTATGATTGAGAAGGGGGTTTGTGTTTCGATGAGCTTCGGAAACGATTGAAAATACAATCACTGGCCGAAAAGTTAAGGACTTAGATCGTTTTATGACAGCAGAAGTTAGATCGAATGAAGTACTGTAGTACTACAGAAAATTCTTAGGATGTCTATTCAATCAGAATCGTCGAAGAACACTATGAGGCTATTCCAGCCCGCGAAAATTTGGCGTCACCCCCTTGCATATGCCACCAATCGAACTTTCGCTACCACTGCCAAAAGCACGTTTCAATCTCAAGCAAGAGGCCGTCAGTTCGACGAAAGTGGTTTTGTTCCATACCGGACGTGATAGGGTTAAGCCGTAAGGAATTACATTAGGCGCAGCATAGGCCTTTATGCCAAAAACGGAAGTTTATGACTGTATGTATATAATACAATTTGCATCCTGGACTCACTCATTGCTATTATTATTTATGTCTTGCAATTTGCCGCTACGCTAACATTTCCGCGGTTATTTGTTTTATATAATGAATGCCATCTCATACATACTGGACGACTGCAAAAAAGAACTTCACCAGACACATGGAAAACCTATTCTTTGTCCATCTCTAATTCCCGAATCTCCTCTTGCAAGCGTTCTTTGGTGGCTGCTTCGGCCGCCACATTACCTTCTATCTGTGATAGTTGGTGACTTACGTGTGTAGCATATGCGACAAGTTCATCATGTTCCATAGTCTCAAGCCTGAGAGATGCGTTCTGGGCTGATGGGGCGATCGATATGAGATAAAGGACCTGCTCGACTGATACTGTTTGTTGCCTTTGCAAACTTCACTGCGTGGAAGCTTTGCCTGACCTCTTGGCAAAGCTCCTGATGTGCCGATACTCCGTAGTCGCTCAGGTTCTTTGAAAAGAGATAGGTAAATTGTGTTGTGTAAACCCAAGTGTAGACATCACTCTGCTTGGTCACCAAGCGAACTTTGATAGGCTCTACCTTGATGCCGGTTCTCTGCTCTTCCTTGTGTCAGCTGAATGTTCAGATCTTCTGACAGCGTTTGATTCACCAATGTGGGCTGCAAACCTTCCCTGTCTATGTATTTGAGTATGCGGAATAAGGCAAGAGGGGGCTGTTAGGGTCGTCGTCCGAGCTTGTATTTGTCTGTGTCGCGAAGAGGACTCGTGGTTCTCTCGGCCAATGTTCTCTCGGCCATACCACTATAAATCTGTCATCCCCTCAGTGGCAAATGGCGGGTTGAACGGTATTCACAGCATCGTGGCCACTACGCCTTTGGGTTTGTCATACACACACCAGAGGCAATGCAGGGTGCCCAGAGGAATTCTCGTCACCCATCGTTGATCACCCTCCACTTTCACATGGCACCAGGCAGCCCACATCCGATCGTCGAGGAACGGTTGGCCCACCGGAATCTTGAGGGTCGCCGGTCCTCATCCTCGGAGGGCTGCTTTCCTCGGCACTGTGCTCTTCTTGTCTGCAAATTCTACTAGATCGCTCCGGGATCTGGTGACCGAGTCGATCCAAGACTTTTGACTTCATCGTCTTCCTGGTCCATGGTTCCATCCAGTATCGGTCAGCGGGTCTGTCTCTGTCTGGTATGTGCGTCGTCGTAATATTGGGATGATGGAAGGCAGACAGCACCTCGGAGAGAGATCGGTGATCGACTGCGCTCTGTGGTTTTCGACTCGTCACGTTCGCCCTGTTCGCCAATGTCAGCGACAAAATAAAGATGGCGTCCTTGGAGAAACTAACTGGCTACCCGTGGAGCCGGCATCCAAAGGCATCGAAGGCCTGTCGTTGCCACCGTTTCAGATATCGTAAACAAGAAAGCCGAGTTAGACGTTGATGTGGCCTGTGAGGTCTTCGAACACTCTAGGAGATCCTCTATCCGGATAAATCGGCATTTGGAGAGCTAAGTTATATACATAAACCTAATACCTCTACGCTTTAGTTACATACTCCAGGGCCCATTTCCATATCGGGTTGCTCTGCCTACTACTAAAGATTATAACAGCTGAGTTAGCATTAATTTGGCGCAGTATGACGGAGGGAAATTATGACTGCTGCCTATTTAGTGTAATTAGATAAATAGGTAGGTTTAAGTTATCCTTAAAAAGGTAATATTTCCTGATGTAAACTTACATAAGTTTAATGCTTACTTTATATTGCAACTTTCCTATGTAAGTATCCACTGGTAAAGCTACCGTAAGCTGATTGTGGATCCTGTCGAAGCTTTGATATAGTTCCAGAGAGTCTGCATATGCCAATTCTCAGTCAATATCTCCATATTAGTAGTAAGTTTTCTCTTGATATAATAACTTTTTTTAAGGCACTTTTGAAATTAGATTGCCAAGAGGAGGTATATATTAATGTGAGTGTTATAGCTCTTAATTTAGTGTCTCAAACCAGCGACATGCAATATAGCTATGCATATCTTAGAAGCTATGTAAATTATCTTTCTTCCCTTTCTTGTTTCTAGTCTTACTCTCTCATCTTAGACCTTATCTTCAACCTAACAAAGTAGATTTAAAAAACTTCTTACTCTTGGCCTATAAGTCACTAACTGCATACTATCTAATCTCGATTTCTATTTTCGCAAGACTTTCAAGGTTAGATGCGCGCTAGTCCAAAGTTTGAAATGTGCGCTAATAGGGATAGAAGATGGCTAAATTTCTGTTTCTTGTCCTCTCGGCCGCTATAAACACTCAAGCTCTCTGGCTCGCTACCCGCGATATGGATTATGCGTCTAACGCTGGAGGGGGATTTATTCGTCTCCTTATTGCCAGGTGGGCAAGGGAAACACCAGAGACGAGGCGTTGCAGCGAGCTGGTGCCACTGTGAATGCGGTCGCTATTCTCGGTGGTGGTCATTGCGATCAGTTGCCTTATCGGCATACCAACCAAGACGGTGGCTTCTAGGACGATTATGGTACCATCAACTACAAGGATTCCAATTGGCATTGGTACTGCCAGACTGGCGGCAATGGTGGGGCTTCTGACGCTGGTAATGGTGCACCTAAGAAGAAGAGGGACGTTGCTAAAGAGTTCAAGGCTTAGTTAACATGTACCAGTCTTATATACTTGCAAAGTATACATGGCACTATCTAGCTACTTTATCTTCTTAAGGGCCTTTTTATTTAGTGGAGGCCTTGCTCTTTAGTGGAGGCCTGACGAGATTTTTCTAGGACAGCCTTAGAAGGGAAGTATATTATTAGATTTAATATATATGATAAGTAAGTGCAGTAGATAAGTATATACTGCAAAAATTCTTTAAATATCTCCCTTTCCATTTAATTAAATGGTTCTTAATAATAAATTATATCTCAATTAAATAAAAATAATAAAGTAAATATCCTTCTTACTCTTTAAGCTTTATAATAAAACTTAAAGCTAAGCATTTAATGCGCTGCAGCTTAATATAGAGTTCTTAAATAGGTTATATATTGCTATTAAAAAGGCATATCTTCTTAAGATAATTAAATCTCTCTTATGCACTAGCTATTTAATTTAAAGAAATAGATAATTATTAAGTATATTCTTAATTTAAATTCTTAAGGGTTTTCTTTATATTTACTTATTATTAAAGAAATAGCTAATTAATTGCTAGCTAAGTAAGAGATATAACTTATTAATAAGTATTAAGCTTATAACTTTATTATTATTATTATTAATATACTATAAATCTCTAAAGATAGATAGAGCTTCTAAACTATATAGATAAAGGAAAAACTATGCTTAAGCTAGGAGAAAACCTTTAT
>JAMAKE010000211.1:0-25454 GCA_023628695.1 Nectriaceae sp. PG4201
TTCTCATGAGATGTCCCGTGACTTCCCTGGGTCCTTCCCTTGGTCTTCCCTGCCTTCCCGGGGTATTGTGTATCACTGCATGCTTATTATATATATTATAAATATTTTATTAATATTATTAATTAAAGTAACCTTTAATATTTAATTAAATATTTTTATTTTTTATTTTAAAAGTCTTAAATAATAATCTTTATTCATAAGCTTTAAAATATAATAATTTCTATTATCCTATCTATAAGAGTTAAATGCAATATGCCATTGCATAGGGCAGCCTAGCGCATAGAATAGACATTCTTAACATCTTAAAAGGCATTTTAAATATCTTGCTTAGTGTCATTGACTATAGAAATTATAATGCAGGTATTAGATTGATAATAGCTTCAAAGATGCACGAGAAATCGCGGTCGCAATATTGACTGTTATGGGTGTGATGGTCAAAAGATGGTGCCCGGTTTAGGGGTGTGGCCGACAAGTGGGGTGCTTAGCTTAAAATACAGCAGGATTAATGTCAACAACTTCCCGATAAATGGGCCAGTCTTGTGAGATTCGTTAGTGCTGCGATTGCCTGGATAAGCTTACGGTACATTGCTTCCTTCTCTATTTCTAAGAGAGACGACTATGTCGCACCGAAAATACAGCTTGGGTGCTGTTGAATGATCTCATCTGGCGGTAGAGCAGCTTGTTCCTAGTCGCTCATGACCTCAAGGAGGCGGCGTCTTTGTGTGTTACGAGAATAGTGGTAGGACGACCTGTTGAATCCTCTTATAGTATCTCCACACCATTCTTTCTTCAGCGATCTAGAAAGAGGTCATTCTGATCAAGATGGGTATATAACCGTAGTTCTCAGTATCTAACCTCAAATTGCTTGTCGGGAGAGCTCATTTCCAGCCAGCATTAGTTTCTGCTTCCCAGCCACCAAGAAGCCAGTATGAGATTTGCGGGAGGAGAAGTCTAGATAAATATAAGCCGCTGTCCTTGAATAATAGGGTAACATATCGCCGTCAGCCAAGGCATACTGAGATTGCTTCAGTCTTGTCCAATCACCAGCCTTTTTCCCGCTCTGCGCAACTAACCAATGAATCCATAGCTCCCAGGTTTCCTTAATGTCATAAACCCCGCGTCGCCTTTCGTCATCGCATGTCCTCCATAGATTCTTTGTCTTTGAGATGATATCATGGACGACCGGCTCTTCGACCCCGACTTCTTTTTCACCGCTCCGCAGCAAGAGCTTCTCCTCTTGTTGAAGGAGGCATTTGAGCCAGAACTTGAGCGCCTCAAGCGGGCTTACTCGATCCGCGACTCCTCCAGCACAGTGATCGCTTCACCTTCTCCCTCCCAACTCCTCTACGGTGCCGACTACGACGAGGTTAACCGCACCCTTGTCGGCGTCCTCGCACTGCGATGGATCCATAACAACGAGTATGACACGTTTGTGGCCTCACAGCCGACCCCGGTCCGCCTTACCCGTGACTCCTTCGCTTGGCTCCGCGACTGCATCGCCTGCGCCCCGGATCTCCCGCTTCTCATCACTGCAGTCGTCATCAATGACCTTGGCAAAGACCCCACCCTCGTGTCTGACCTGGGCGCCCTCACAGGCTGTGATACAGCTGCCGCCAACCACGACGACATCTTGCTCCGTGCCGTGCAGCACGACATGGTACCCGCTATTACCCGCCTGTCCCCGTCGCAGCGCGTCGACCTCATCCACGGCCTCGAGCTCGGGGCTGTCTTTAACTATGGCCAGCTCGCGCAGGCCGAGAACGCGCCGGCCTCTCTGGCGGTGTTGACAAGGTTCCGGGGCCGGCCCAAGGCCACGGCAACACACTTCGCCGAGCAGTTGCTGGATGTCGCCGGCGCGGCGGGACACATAGACTGGACGGGGGCGCGCAAGGTAATTGAGCCCATTGCCCAGGCGTACCGCATCACGCACGACGTAGTGGCAGGGATTATCGAGGGGCAAGTAGAGCCACGGGAGGGCTACGACCTGGTCTTACAGCGTCGGGCTGGGTTATTAGCAAGCAAGGGCTTCAGGCACCTGGAAGTGAAAGATGAGAATGAGCGCGCGCTATTGAGGGTCCTGTGCATGGGGGGAGTGGCGGATCAATATGCGGCGAACCTGTTTGAGGAGACATGGAAGTCACTTGATGAGGAGACGCGCCGATGCCTCGTTGAGACGCTGAATGCGGATGGCAGCGTGGAAGAGCCGGTCGTACAGCCAACCTACATGCCTGCGCTGCTCACACAGGCTGTGGATATCAACAATCAGTCCAAGGCTCAGGAGGCCAAGGCCAGGGCTCTGCGATCGGCGTTACGGTACTTGGCTCGGGTTATGACGCTACACGAGAAGCCTCAGGACTGTGCTGTAGTAGAGCGGAATGTCCTGGATGTTATAAAGAAGGTGGTACAGAGCCAACAGTTTCAGAAAGATCCGACCATTCTAGAGACGGTGGATATATCGAGGGCCTAAGCTATCTATTCTGTAGTTCACTGTTGTTGTGTATTGTTGCTTGGGTTGATGCTTGGGTATGAAGCTTTGGCTCTATTATTGGCATGATTCATTTGCTGGCTGGTTCGGTATCTTCAGTACGCTTTGCGTATTCATCTTTCTTCTTCTTGTATGTGTCCTGCCACTTTTTGTTATTTCGCGGTATCAGGCCCCATGCCTCCAGCTGCTCATCTTGCTCCCGTGATAGTTCCAGCCAGACGTAGAGATCCTGGCGTCGGTTTGGGGGAGCCTTATCACCTCCTTCTGTCTGGCTTTCCTTATTACCTCCTTCTCTCTGGCTTTCCTCATCACCTATGCGACGCCCTGAGCCGGTGCATGATGGTGAGCCTGCTTGTAAATCGGCTCTCGGGTTAGGTTCCTGCTTGTCGACCTTGTCCCCCTCGCACTTCCACAGTGCGTGTTGCCTGGATTCCATGGTTACGGTTGCGCTCAGCTTGGCGCTGATGGAGCATGATCGGCTTTCAGTTTCTCCAACCTTTCCAATCTCGAAGTCTTCACAGCCCCACTGGTATGCGTTTAGGACTGTCGCCCCAATAAGCAGAACCACAGTATATATCTGCGTGTGCAGAGCCGACATTCCGAGGCTGATGATGTGGACGGCAAAGGCGGCCCACCCGACCCATCGAACGGCCCTGTAGAAGCTTGGACGCTCAATCTCGGGGTTCTGTGTGAAGAGGTACTTGACTAGGTACGCCTTAACCGTCATACGAATAGCCCTAGCATCATCCGTGATGAGGATGATGGTTGCATCCTTGTCGTCTAGTTGGGAGCTGGGAACGTCATCGTTGGACGGGCTGGAGGAATCCCCCCCAGCCGCACCGTCTTGTGTCTGGTTCTGTTGTTTCCTGGGCTTTTCGAGATACTCTTGGGCACTCTTGATGTTGGCATTGATACCATCCCTATTGAGGTGAACCAGGATAGCCTTGACCGCAACTGAGACAACCATGGCTATGGCATTGGCAAATCCCCACCAGTCTTGAGAGAGAACAGTCATAGCAATCAACATGCCGTTGACAGGAAGGCCGACGAGCAAAAAGCTGACAAGGAAAGACACTCCCCAGCGTTGGCGACTCTGATCCTTCTTAACCTCCCACTCGATCTTTGTTCGCACCGTCTCGAATTCTTGCAACTTGACCCAACGAGCGAACCATCCGGCCAGTTCTGTCGTCACTATGCTATCAGAAATGTTGTATAGTGTGAACCCTGTAAGTCTCTCGGTGAAGCTGTTGTCAGCCACCACGTAGGCGCCGAGGAGAGGAAGGAGATGGAAGTATTTGCTGGATATTAGCCGCCCGATGCTCATGTTCATTTCCTTGGCGCCTAGCATGGTCACCAGGCCGAGAGCATCTATCTGGACATTGAGTCTCTCGGCCCATGCTTTGAGGGAGTCCCGCCAGGGATACATGTTGTCGAGGGCTGTCGTTGAGGTGGTGGGTAGATGGGGAAACTGGTGACCATGATCACAGAGGAGCAGGCGGGCCCGTTCCGGGCTTTGTATCTTGCTATGCCTAGGTATCTGTTCTGAATCTTGGACAGAAAGTACCCCCCTCATGTCAGTGCCCCTTCCAGTCTCTGGGCCATTGAAGCAGGCTATCACTCAGGTGGTTTGCAGAGCGGCAAGTCCTGCCGCTGAACGTACTCCAACCCCTCACATTGGGCAGAAATGGTGTCAAGGGGGCCCAAGTGAAATACACCTACTGCGTATATGATTGGTTAAATTTTGTTATTTCTTGGCTTGACAGGGAAGAAAAGCAGGCTCTATAGCAATATCAACGCTACTGCGCAAGAGACGGTGCTTTTGAAGCCTCAGCAAGGCAGGCTGCCTTGGCATTGTTAAGATGGTGTCTTGGATGCCCACGTGTAACACATCAATTTGGCCTAATGCCTGCTAACTGCGTGATTTTATGGCTGACAGTGGTTACAGTAAGCGCTGGATTACGTGGCAATGTAGATGTCATGATATTAGAGATAGCCTTGTTGAGCCGCACTTCATCTTGGCTCCTTCAGAGCGAATCCTGAAACCAAACAGCATTCCGACCAGACTTGACTTCGTTTCTTTCCTCGAAACTATATAGAGCGTGTTGTCGTCACTGTCCCGCTTCTTAATTCCGCCATCTCCTCACTTCGCCGTTCGCTTTCTTTCCATTCATCGCCATAGAATTTGGAGCAGAAGCCATGGCGTCGGACTTCTATTTCCAGGTAAGTTGCCTGACTTGTTTCACAACATAGTACTGCTATATATATGATGCGAAGATTAGTATTGACTAACGAGGCTTGGGAGTCTAGAGATTCGCTCAGTTTCAGTTCAAGCCCAGCAGAACCAGGAGAAATTATTGGGGTATCGAGTTGAAATTTAACAATGACGTCGATGAGATTCTGCGTGGGCGTGAGACCGACGATAGAAACGTGGTTGGTAACAGGGCCGTGGAAAACTGCGTGCTTCTGGAAATGCGAGACCGGTTGGCGTTGGGCAACTTCCACCATGACCATGGCCATGCTAATTCCGACCGCGCCAGACAGAGGCAGCGGGCGCTGTTGAATGAGTGGTATGCCGAGGACGAATGGAAGGGACCCGCTAACAGCTTTATGCGCACCAAGTATTGGTTCCACCGTGGGCCGTTGTGCGCTTCTTGCATGAGCATCCCCGTCGTTGCCTGGATTTGCCGGCTTGATGGTAACACAGAAGAAGGGGAGAGAGATAACGGTCGTGATTCCTGCATTTTATGTCGCGAACTCGAATCGCAATATGGATCCGACGCAAAGAAAGACCGGCCAATTCGTGAGTCACAATGCTTCACAATGGTTGCTGTTGTTAGACCTAACAGTGGTCCATACAGTCATTCCAAAGATGAACAGCTGGATTTACTTTCAGCTACTCCACGACTGGCTGTATACATGCCACACCTCCCATGATTCCCATCCAATGCCAAAGATCGAGGCACGGCCGGAACCTAGACTCAAAGGTAGTCGCTCAGCCGAGCGAATGCCGCCTGCTCCAATGAGACTGCTCGATGTTGACGAAATGAAACTGGTCCACAACCCAGGAAACAAGACTATCTACTTGGCACTGTCCCATCGCTGGGGAGACCAAGAAAGGACCTTGGCAAGGCAACTTTGGCCTAATTCAGACGCTGGACCAGACCAGGATGTCGCCACTGATGAGAATAACTCTCGTTACATCGAATTCTCAAACCTCCCGGCCAAGTTTAAAAACGCCATCACCATCACCCGAAGACTCGGAGAGAAGTATCTCTGGATTGATGGTCTTTGCATCGACCAGAGAGATTCAAGGTCCAAAGAAAGAGTTAGTGAGTGTAGTCGTATGGAACTCATCTTCAGCAATGCCTTTTGTGTTCTCGCAGCCATGTCAGACCCTGCGAATAACGCCGGTTTTCTGTCAAGACAATTGGGAGATCAGCAGCCATTTCAACTACAAGACATTGGAGACACTACGCTTCAGATCATAAAGCCAGACGTTGATTTCACTAGGGACGTCTTGGAGGCAGAGTGGAACACCCGCGGGTGGACACTTCAAGAACGCGCCTTGTCACGCCACACAATCTATTTCACCTCTCGGCAAGCGTACTGGGAATGCGGAACGCTCATAGCTTGTGAGAGCCAAAGCCCATGCGAGTGAGTATTCAAGGAGCTCCGTGAAACACAGTACCGCGACTAAGAGATTACCCAAGAAGTGATCAACTGGACCGTGACCCGCTCAGCAGGTCAGACTTGTTCGAGGGTGATGTCACTGCTGACGCTCTATCTGAGTTGAAGACTATCTACGTCCAGTATTCGAAACGCAACCTCTTCGCTTGGGAGGACAGGCCGGTTGCGATTCTTGGTCTCGAATACAGAATATCGCGACATTGGAACTGCATGAGCCTCTACGGTGTCTTGTATAATTACCAATCCACCACATCCAAAATCCAGGATTCCGCAGCACAGGGAACTCTGGCATGGAAGCGTGTCAACACACCCCTGAGAGCGATTGCGTTTCCTAATGATCACGAACTTGTCCCATCTTGGTCATGGATGGCGTACTCAGATCCGATTGAGTATATCCGTCTTTCCTCAGATTTTGCTGTCGATAAACTTGAGGTCGATTATTCTAACGCAGCAAATCAAGTCCTAGAGGGTCGTACAGACAAGCGGCTACTACTATATAGCCGACTTTTCATGGTAGACCATGTGTGTTTTGGACAGGCCGATGCTAGTTCCACATGGCAACCAGTCTCTTGTGGCGATGAATTTCTCGGCTACGTATGTGTTGACAAGAGCAGTAGCCACCCCCGAACCGATTCTCTTCAAGCCGTCGTCATTGGATGGGGATCCGGGATTCTGGAGGCAAACGAACTTGCAGGCCAGAAAAATCTAGACAACCGGTCTATTCAAAATGTTGTGATGCTTGTAGAGGGAGCCAAGCCAACAGAGACGCCGAGCGGCAAAGCATCATCCTCTGCTACTGCAGCACAAACGTACTATCGCAGGGTTGGATTGGGTATCTTTGGTAAGGCTGGGATGAATGAATGGACCTCTGAGAAAGACAAGATCTCCATCGTTTAGCAGTCATAAACGTGGCTGTTGGATCTACATCTCGCTCAGATGTGACACCCACGCGATAGGTTTCCCAATGGGTGCTGGTTTTCAGGAGGGCAATGATAGAACACGGACAGACTATGAGGGAAGAGATGATTGGAGTCAGAGAAGTTTGTAGCGTTCGTTCATTCAACAGGTGTGATGTGGGGATGTCAGCATCTTTAGTTCAGTCATTCGCTAGTTGACCTGGCCTTGTGCTCATGGGGAGTTGTTTTCTGTATGATCGTGGTTGAAACTGGATATTGAGTAAGTATTTACCACCTGGCTGGTCATTTAGTTGGCCGGCTGCATCTTGGGCTCAGAGACACCTACCCAAATCTTATCTACCTCCTGTATTCAGTGACGCGCCATGCTCATCCGTTGAGACGGACGCCGCGCCGAGACCTATAACCCCGCCATGGGACATGGGAAAACATCCACACAAGCCGTGAGGAAAAGCTGCTGGCACCAAGATGATGGTAGAATGTATGGCGGCATGTAGTCTATTGTCACATTCTCCGAGAGACAAGACCAAGTTAAGCTGACACGGCACTTTTTGTCTTGTCCCTCTCATGAGCTAATTTTCAATCCGAAACCATGACCAATCTTAACCTAGTCATAGGTGCGCAAGTCGTGAGTACCGGGGAATGACACCGAGACAGGAAAGCAAAAGCTCGCCCTGGCATGGCCTAGTGACTAAAGATGCGTTGGAACCTGCGGAAATGCTGCAGCTGAGCTAGCTGAAAGTCTTTGATGTTTATGCTTATTGTATTGAGGATATGAAACCGAGGAGCTAAGTGAGCCGTAGCTAGGAGTAATGAGTTTCACATTCGTAGAAACATATCCCCATTCGTGAACTCACCTTAGTAATGGCCCTAGTCGAAGGATGCTAGTAACTGCGGAGGTGGATTTAAATCTCACGTCCTCAATCGCGGGAAGCAACTTAGCGAGCTGGCCTTTAGCTTAGCTAAGGTATTCAGGTAAATATTTTGGAAGAAATGGTTAATTATCTCCTTAAAGATGATGCGTGCTTGGACAACCTTGGATGCTTTGGGACAACCAGGTAACATACCCTATTAGGCGTCACATAGAAATGCGCCTAGAGTTACTTAAGCTGCAGAGGTAGGATGCCTAGAGCCTGAGGCTAGCTGAAATCTATTGTCGTCGACTTGAAGCGATGAACAGTTAAAGGAATTGGGGTATTTGAACAGCAGTCGTTAGCCTGCCTACTATTAAGTCTCTTTAAGCTATAATTCCCTCTTATATTTATTTAATATATTGAACTTATCTCTAAACTCCTTATAGTATTTTATAGAATTCTCATAAGTATAAGTTAAGCTATTTTAATATTATAAGTAGGCTTATATAAGAAGACTAAGCTTGCTATCTTTAGTATTAATATAGCTAAAATTATAGCTACTTAAGTCTTATTAGATACTTCTATTTATAGCTTTTTAAGTATTAAGTTAGTCTTAGCTCTTATCTCTTATTTAATATCTATATTATATTCTTAGCAATGCAAGTAAGCTGTATAGCAAACTCTAGCGCCCTAGTCTTATTGATATAAATAATAAAAGTAAGATCTTAATATAAATCAATATTAATCTTTATTTAATAGACTATAATACCTTGCCTTAAAATAGAGTAGCTAATGCCTAAATAATAGCTAGACTCAATATACTTACTATTCTAAAGGAAGAGTAGGCATTTCTTAGCAAAAGAACCTAATTAATAATAAGTATTGCTAGACATTTAAACTCAACCTAGTCTACTGCCTATAGCTATCTTATAAAGTTTAGTATAATATTCTTCGTAGCAAATCTCCAAGGTCTTTTCATCTTAGGCATTCCTATTGCTTTTGCTAGTAGTCTATTAATAAAATAGAGGCAATGATTAGCACTGCCGGGCAATTAGCGAGGGATATCAAGTCGAAGATATACCTGAGTTATGGAAATAGCTATCCCTTGTGGTATTAAGTCGCTCGGGGTATTTGCACTGCTAAGCCGCCATAAAAGCGTTCTACTGCTTCTGCACTATTTCTAAGCTGGGGATATTAATACCTTCTTCGCTATTAATACTATAGGCAAACTTCCTAGTAAAGTCTTTAAGGGACTTCAGCTCATAAGGCGATGCCTCTAGGTGCTTTTAATATCTATAACTTAATGTTAGCAAATGGTTATATGTCGAGCCAGGAAAGTCATTATTGATATACTCATCTTAGAGCTGCATCATCTTCTTATAGTCCCGCTTCACAGCAGGTTGGGGCTTCTTCGGGGCTAGCTCATTGTTCATAATATTGCTTTCTTTTTCAACGCTTCTCTGGGAGCCTAATTAGAGGGCGACAGCCGCGCTCTTAACTCTCCCCAATTCGTGAGGGTGATTCAAAGGTGGGAATAATGGAATGAAGGGCCGGTAGGTGTGAATGCTTTTGTAAAAACAAAATAAAAAGGGGGGGAGTTGAGGGATAGATACCAGGGGAGGTTTGAGAACGAATGGGTGGGAGAATCAGCCATCTGGAGTGGGATTCCAGTCTCAATACCAGACCGAAGCCCATGGCCCGAATGAGGCGAGGGGCTTGAAAAAGACGTTGCTTTCTAACACAATAAGATCAGGTTAGGGGAAGAATGAATGTTGCATGAAGAGTTCACCTCTCCAAGGCACCGAAGGATTCCATGACATTCCAGGCCTCAGGGCGGCGCCAAGGGGGTTCAAATGGAGACCCAAGGCTCCATTCCACTTGGAATGGTCATGATTTTCACAATTTGGGCAAGGTGGCAGGAATGGGCTGAGTTGAGGGCCCAGCAATGGGATCAACAACAGGGAATGGGCATACTCAGCTTGATGGGTGAGCTCTGTGCTGAGGGGGCTGATGGGGGCTGATGAGCGACTGAGCCGAAGCTGAGCTGGGGGTCGGGGAGAACGTAAAAGCGGCCACAAGTGATGATTAATACGTTGCTTGAGTTTCGTCTCATGATACCATAGGAAGCTTGAAAATAATTAATATATTAAGAGTCCTCCTAATCGCACGGCAATATATCACTAACCAAACGGTAAACCCCACTTAGCCCAAAAGCATGGCCGTCTAGCCGCGCCATGCCCCACTATAATTCCCCCCCCTGAAGCCCGCTATAAGCCCGCTATAAGCTTGGGGGTAATGGAAATAACAGATAGTCATGCTTTTCAACATAGAAGTGAAAATAACAACAAGGCTGCGAGCTGCTTGCATTGCATTTTACCCCTAACCCTCGCCGCACTACACATATTCAATATGAATTCAATCCTGCCGCCGCCGGCACCGATATATTATGACTCATTTAATGAGCTATTTCAATTCATTCAAGCCTTTTACCTTCATAACGGCGCAGCGCTAGTCAAGAAGTCAAGCGGAACAGTTAAGGAGGTCAACGGGGAACGACTTCCAATGCAAATTATACTTATCTGCGACTGTGGGCCACGCCGGCCTTCTGTTAGTATGGGAATTCGAAGACCATCAATAGCCAAATTCGACTGCCCATTCAAGCTAACAGCTTCAACATCGGAAATGCGTGGTTGGCTATGGAGCTATTGTATCATTGAGGGTCATCATAATCATCCTCCATCCCTTGACCCGTCAGCATACCCGGCACATCGAAAAAGAACACCCTTTTAGCTAGAGCTAGAGAAATCCCTCTCTAAACACAAGGCACTTCCGGCCCGCGAGATGGGTGATATTATATATGACTTCATGCCTTATCCCTCCTATTTCTAGCAAAATGATATTTACAACGACTATCAGCGCATTCAACTCAAAGGGCTAGATAGTATGACTGCTACCTGGGCCTAGATCGATATCCTATAGCAACAATAGCTATAGCACTATATTAAATATAGCAGTCATAAGGTAGAAGCAATATTCTAGATATATCCTTAGTATGAGTAGATATAGAGGCATTTCCTAGAAGTATTGGGACTTAATAATATATATAAAATAAATAGGTTCAAGATATATCTATTCTAAGTTATTAAGGTTATTAATTAAAAGTCCCTTGCTAACTTCGCATTTAAGCTTATCAATATAAAAAAAGAAGAGGGATATCAATAGCTATATAACCAGCTAAATACAGTTCGCTATGAAATCTCTGCTCCTATACTATCAATTATAATAATAGATAAGGAAGCAGTATTGCGAAATGCCCTTAATAATACATTCCCTCTTACCTAGCAATAGCTTTGCATTTATTATATCAATGCTAATATTCGCAGCAAAATTGTCAGTAAATGGAAGGAACCCAACAAGCGCGATGAGGATAGCATCCCTTTGACAGAGAGTCCAACGTTGACAGCAGCGGCCTCGAATCCTTCCACAGCCCTAGCCCTAAGACCCCGACCTCTAGATCCCACAGTAGCCGATATGACGGCGGCACCTGTTTTCATTGATGATAATGTGAGCGCTAGATTAGCTATGCAGGCTGCGGCGGAAGTAGGCACTATTTCTATCCCTTAATAATATACTGATGATAAATATAACCGTGACGGGATATTCATCGCGTGGCAGCGCGTTATTTATGCTGCTGACAAAGGTGCCTTTGAGGAAGCTTAGTTAGCAATGAAAACTATATTTAGCATATATCAGCAGCATATCCTAAGGTATATCTCTAATGAATATATGCCTTGGAGGGAATAGTAAGCAAAGTGCTATATCAATCAATATCTCAATTACAGTTAATAGGTCAATAGCCTATGTAAAATAGCATATAAGGATATGAAATCCTATCTCATTATAAGCACTAGAGATCTCTTATACCTTTATATAGCGCTCATTTAAATGCTAGCAAAGAAGGAACGGGACTATATTCAAAAGGCAGCTAAAATGTAGGTACAGCAGCGACGACAATTTCTATCATAAGATTATCTCGGGGACATTCCTATATATATCATATATATAGCAATCGACCTTATTAACTAGCAGCATCGATTTACCATAGCCGCGATGCCTTCACTTTATCAAGAGCCAATTCCATTATGCCTATGCTAAGAGCGCTTTTCATATCAATATAGCGTCCCTTGCAATTATCTTATCTTATAATGCCTCGAGGCTAGCTAACTGCTTATAAAGGATAACATTCGCCTTAAATAGTGGCTATAGAAACCTCTGATTAGCTATATCTTCATTTGGCTAGTAAAGCTAGCTAATTTAATCCCTAGGATATCGATTTGCCACTCCTTCGAATCCGCGTTCCCGACGTTATCCTGAACACTCGAGGGCGCCCGCGCCTATAGATTAGCAACACAAAGCTTATTATGCCCCCGGCCCTTTGGGCAGCCTCAATCAATACTATATTATAACTATAGCCAAGCTAGTCTCAAAGCAGTTAAAATATAAGGCATTTAACTCTAAGCATCCATAGGGTCCTCTTATAGTCTAAGCTAGATAAAGGAGGTCAATGGCAATCCCAAAGTCTATCTACCGGATGATTAAGAAGTCAGTTAAATATAAGGGGAATAAGGGCATAGGGATTATAAAGAGGACAGTCAAGAGGATCTTCATTATAATAGCAGCCCTTATAGCATTCAATTGCTATTTAAGATGTAATATATATAGCAGAGGAAGCATCTTTAGCAGACTAGCTTCCATAGCAAAAACGCAATAAAATTCAAAGTGTTCATTTTCAGCAGAACCTCAGCTATGCCGCCTAATAGCTAGACTATCTATTATTCCAAGAAATCTTAGCATAAGATTGATATAATAAGGAATAATGAATATCTTATTAACTATCTAGTTTAATGCCCCCAATCTTCCAGCTTAGCTAAGTAGTTAAGAGCATTAAACCGAACAGTCTATCTTTTCTCTTTTTGCGAAGTTCATAAGTTCGATTCCTTAGCTAGCTGCTGTGTTAAGTCTGCGCGAGGTGCATGACTATCTGTTGTTTCCATTACCCCTAAGCTTATAGCGGGCTTACAGCGGGCTTCAGGGGGGGAAATTATAGTGGGGCATGGCGCGGCCGTGCTTTTGGGCTAAGTGGGGTTTACCGTTCGATTAGGGATATCATGCCGTGCGATTAGGAGGACTTTAAATAAACATATTGACAAATTAGCATCTGAATCTCCGAAAGAGAAAAACTGGAGAAATTTGTTCATTCACTTTGAAGCCTTAGAGCAATTCACAATATAGCAAGAAGCACATTGCTACTGTCCCTGGAAATCAGATCGGATCTGACCTGACATCATCGCAACTTAGAAAGCAAGAATCAAAATGAAAAGCTTCCATATCGCAAATTTATTGACCTGCTTTCAATAATTACATGTAACCTTATAACATGGACGCCAAACTTCTCTATTTAGCTTCTATTACGTCTATTTTTGTCTCACACGCGTCCTGGTCTTGAATATGGTCTGATGTTAGTATGTCGTTAGTCATTTGCGCCGACGTATTTACTCAAATACACAGCCCGGAAAACACTAAATATTGTAATTCCAGCCCCAAATCCACCCTTGGTCTTGTCCCACAAAAGAACTCCTAGAAATTTGATCCGAAACTGGTGTGGGTGAATCATATTCTTCTACGACGTCACTAGGCGGATAGCTAATGGCTAAATCTCATTATTAGCCTTGAAAGGAACAGGAACTTGATGACATTCTTGAGCACGCAGTTTAGCTTACCTTGTTCAAAATCCAGCAGTGCTTCGGCCATGGATGGGTTCTCACAAAAGTCGAAATCTAGGCTGCCAGGAGGCACCTCTAGCAATTGTTCACAATTATACGCTACAGGCGCAATTGTGTTCTGTTCCAGCTGTGTTGTTGGCGAACCCATTGCCGATCGCGGAACCGGTGGCTCTTGATTAGGTTGATCAAGTTCTAATTCTCGGGTTCCGGAACTACTACCAGAGGAATCCCCAACCACTTCTAACTCCCCAACAGCTGCCGGAGGTTTCAGTTCAAACATGTTGTTGATTTCTTTCGCCATGACCAGTGACATAAGATTTCGCAGGATATCGAGACCTTGAGAGGCAGCCATTGACTTCGGCTTTAAGATCGTCTGCATCTCCATTAATCCACGAATACCCATTTTGGACTCGTGCGATTCACGACTTAGGGGATCAAGGCTTGCCATTATACAGAGGGTAACGCCTGCAGTGAATAGATGTAAGGAAACGAATGTGACGGCATAGGTATCGGATACATGAGTGAATATTGCAGTTGAGCCAACGTTCGATATCTGCAAAGCTGCATGCCGGCATGCATTTATAGAATGTAGAAAGGGATCGGAACGTGTGCCGCTCCGCTCATGAGGATTTCCCTCTGACGGTACCATTTTGTATGACAGGAGGGGCCGGTGAACTAGGATCCTAGCATTTTCGTACGCCAATTTAAGGACGAGTGCTTGAAGTTGGAAGAGACGCTCCTTAAACGTCGCACTGCCATCTTGTCCGGCGCCGGCCATTTTTGACGTGGAAGTTTGGCCAATCCGACCATTGCCCACATCAACTGACCGCAGCTTTTTCGGGAGACTCTGAAACCATTTCAGGAGCTTCGAGTCCAAATCGGAAACTTTCTTTATGAGGGTCTGGAGCCGAGACATGTAACCGGCCACTGGCCGATCCTGTTGGTCTATGCTTTGATGGGTGCCGTATAAGTCAGTCAATGCGGACTTGACAATCTTTGACAGCTTTGACATGGCGCATTTGAAGAAGAGAAGATTAGGCTCGTCTGAGGACTGGCCGCAGGTGGTGGAAGCCGAGCATTCGTCGTGGGGATCTAATTCTTCGACGTCACAGTCGCTATCGGTAATGCTCAATGGGAAACCATACATCATAGAGCAGAAGGTCTCTATTTCGTATACTGCCCACCAGCAACGTTGCCTAGCCGCGATGGTTGGCTGTTTATAACCTTCATGGTTGGCGTCATGCAGTGGTACCTTTCGGTGGAGATTCAGGGCCTGTGCGATGCGAAGTCCACATCCACAAAGAGGCCAAGCTAGCTCAGGTTGTCCATGATACAGATAGTAACTTCCCAGAAGAACACACGTCTGTACCGCTTCCAAAGACCCTAAGGATAAGACGTCGAGTAGTCTAAGTCTGAGTGTGAGGAGAATCCTATCCTTCAATGTTTCTGGATCAATTCCTTGAAGAATCAGAGTTCGTTTTTGAGATTTTCTGGTATACTGAAGACTGATTGCACACACAGCAAGAAAGACAGCTATATAGCCAAAACTGTTGCCATTGCTCTTTGGGGAGCTTTGTTGCTTGTGAGAAGAATACAGCCGTTCAAAGTTGTCTCTGAACTCTTGCTGATGGAAGAGGAGCATAAACCAGTGGATGCGATCAAAGTAATTCTCGATGAGTAGAGAGGCGCATTCGATATCCGGGAGAAGAGACAAGAGCTCGACTTCCGCTGGGCTAGGAAATTTGGGTCGCTCAACATGTGTCGAACTGCTCTTTACATGTCGAGACAGCAACCTCTGCAACGGGTCAAAGTGGCTCCGCCCGCGCCGATTGTCATTGGAAATCGTCCTCGGGCGGGTCCATTGACTGGCTGAGAAAGCCGAAGTCTCGGATTCCTCGGGGGTGCTGGCATGGTGGTGATGGAATGCCTATCTGGTGTTATATGTTGTTTGCTGTAACGGACAATTCTGAGCCACTTACTTCTTCAACCAGAACTAGAGTTGAGCTTGAGTTCCATCTAGTTGCCGAGAGAGAACCAGGGCTTGTTGTTGCAGAGTGTGGGCTATGACTAACATCGGCCTGTCCGTCCAGTGCATTCGTCGAGTTGTCACGTCTTTCTTCCGCATCCGCATCCGTGTCCGTCACACGTCGCCTCTTCGTGGGGCGCAAGTTGGTTGTGCCTGCCGGATCGGTACGAATTCTATCAGTGTGTCGCTTTGACATACCAGTCTCAACTTTCCAACGTGTTGTTTCCAGGGCATGGCACTCGGCATTTGCCCTAACGCACATAATGCAGGGACGTTGGACATCGCACTAATCACAATAGTATTAGCATATGAGAGACTCTCTGATCAAAATGAGACACATGGACATAGCCTTGCCTTGAGTTTCTGCCTCCGACATCGTTCGCAAGCGCTCGGCACTTTTCTGGCCACCGGCTTCATGGTTCTGGAGCTCCGATATCAAATGCTCCGAATCGCCTATCATGAAGTTGTGGGGCCTGACAGTGCGGCATACACGGAATCGATAAGCTCGAACAGCAATGGACACGTCAGCGAGACACAGATCCTGCTGTGAAGAAATGATGGTTCTTTTCACCTTGAGTTGAGTTGCGCTTCCGGCCCCCACCGGAACGAATTACTGCATTTGGTAAGGCGACAGTCGACCACCCCGGTATTTTCGTTTTTCCGGCCCCCTGCTCGGAGCTTTCGAGGTTTTGGAGGCCCACAGTATTCTGTCACCGCGGTCGATAATTGTGTCAAGACCCAACAATGTGCAGGCGTACCCTTGCATCCTTCCAGAAGGTCTATTCTGACAAATGCACGTCATTTTTAAGCTAGCCAATATTTGTACCAACTGTTGGAATGAATGGCGAAGTGTCAGAAAGAGCTTGGGTTGACTAGTCGTACTTGAGTTACAGCATTGATTCTATGGCTAGTACGATTTTTGCTGGCCTGTGGTTAATGGCACGCTTCCTTAGTCTTATTGTGGGAGAGCTACCTTGATTGAGGGGTGATAGCAATGGATTGGGCCTAATGGAAAAGGGGTTATTACCCACATGAATATTCCAGACGACATAGAAGAGTCGTGGCAAACTCTAGTGTGCGGGGTTGCGGGAACGAATGTGAAATAGAAACGCCCATTGTTTGAGGTAATTTCCAATGCATAGAGAGATAGTTGGCCTCTAAGTTAAGTTTCGCGGCTAAATGGGAAGAGCTGAGCCCTAGACGCTGCTTCTCTAAGTGATCTCACCTAGGCTTGATTCATCGAGGCAATCCTCCCACCTCTTCAGGGCTCTGAAAAGGAGAGAATATCTCTTGATATTGGAGCATCGGCTAAATCTATGATCCGATTCATGAGTGGCCTAGTATTTGATGGATACCAACCACTCGGAAAGTCAAGTGCTATTCTCACCCACCTGAGTTCCCACCGGAACCAGGTCTCAATATGGCAATTGATGCCGGTGGAGCCAGAGGAGCTTCCGTCACCAACGTGGCGAACATCTCCAACCCACCTTCACGGGTACAAAATAGCAGGGCTCTTGCTGAGAATTAGCACTGAGGTAGCAATTCGAACATCGGCTCATTCTTCGGCTAAGTGCCCTATATTCCATCATCATGACTGTGCAAGGCCATTCCATCACCGTGACCCTCCAGCAGGTCGCCAAAATGATCGACCATTCTCTGTTGCACCCCACAATGACGGACGACGATATCCGTGAAGGTCTGCGGATCGCCAAAAAGTATGGCGTTGCGACAGCCTGCATCAAGCCATATTTGATACCGATGGCAAAGAAGGAGTTAGAAGGCACTGACGTGCTTGTCTGCCCGGTTATCGGATTTCCGCATGGGAATAGTACTACTGAGGTGAAGGTCTTTGAGGCCAATGCCGCTGCCCTTGCCGGTGGCAAAGAAATTGACATGGTAATCAATATCGGGAAAGCTCTTGGGGGAGATTGGCGATACGTATCGGAGGAGATCACGCAAATCAATGCGGCTGTTATCAAGCATGGGGCCGCCCTTAAAGTCATTTTTGAGAACGACTACCTGCAAGAAGAGCATATCATTAAGCTCTGCCAAATCTGCTCTGATATCGGTGTCGCCTTTGTCAAAACATCCACGGGCTATGGCTTTGTTAAGCAGGCCAACGGCATGTACTCGTATAAGGGAGCAACTGTGCCTCACCTGAAGCTTATGAGGAAGAACTCAAAGCCTGAAGTACAAGTCAAGGCCGCCGGAGGTGTGCGATCATTGGATGATCTTTTACACGTTATGTCGCTTGGAGTTACGAGGATCGGGGCCACTGCTACAGTGGCCATCATGGAAGAAGCTGTCAAGAGAGGCATCACGGACCAGCCTTCAAAAGTTGCGTTTAAACCGATCAGTGACAGTGCGTCCGGAGGGTATTGATTCATAAACTTGAACTGAAGTAGCAAGATTCAAGTTGACGAAACAGGTTGGCGCATATCTCTCACGGATATGGGGGCCGGAGCTGGAGCTTAGAATTTCATCAAATAGACCAAGGTTGATGTCCATTTGCATATGTCTGGCTAAACGTGTTTAACGTAGTTCAATCTCTTGACCTTTTTTCAGCTCTGGGATGGGACCCCAACAGGCAGTCGGCTCGTACATGCAATAGAGGTGGCCATTCTCTTCTTGCTGTCAGAGATCCTAAATTACGTCTCTGCGACCGGAATTATAGGTAATTCTCTGACTAGGGGCATGGAGAAGGTTAATTCTTCTTCGCTCAAATTCAGGGCGACAAGATGAGATATACTGGCTGTACGACATCATTATCAGAACTCTTCTCAGTGAAACTAACTCAGTACATTATTGTGCACGGCTCCTAAGCAGTCCACTCTTTCTGCCAGACATCGTCATAACCATTGTCCCCATCAAACCCCTCGAAACCGCATCTCCAGTCCTATCTCTTAGGCCAGTATCTCAGTAGTCTCTCCGCGGCCCAATCCCGATGCCTGGATGACCTCAGAATCCTCTCTCGCAAAAGCTTTATCGCCAAAGGCGATGGAAATTTCCTCGAGAGTGCTCTTCGACGTCTCCACATAGTAGAAAAACGCAAGACCCGTAGAGAAAAGGCAGAAGCCCGCAATAATAACATAGTAATAACCACCGATTCCAGAGAACGCACTCGGGGACGACATTCCGATGAGGAAGTTGAAGAGCCAGTTGCTGCAAGTAGCTAATGCCATGCCCTTTGTCCTTGCTCGAAGGGGGAAGATTTCTGCCGGAAGCAGCCAAGGAACTGGACCCCACGTGAAGCCGTAAATAGCATTGTAGATAACCACAAAGGCGTACATCCCGTTTGCTCTCACAAATGTATCCAGCCGAGCTTCTGTGAATGCACACATTATCCCAAGTGTAACCGCCATGGAAATTCCTGGGACAGTTTATTAAATAATCACGAAAATCTGCTTTGACTATGATAACATACCTCCTAGAATTAGCAACGGCCGCCGACCCCAACGATCGGCAAGGAACCAGGTCAGGGTTGTGGCAGCCGTGTATGGCAACGCGTTTGCCGCGGTAAAGAGGAGAGACTTCCTCTCATCAAATCCGGCAGCTGATAGAGAGCTGGGGAGATAGAAGGAAATGACGTTGATACCGTTCAATTGTGCAAACATCTGTGCGGTGATGCCCATGATGGTTCGCTTGCGATATCTCGTGAACATCTCCTAAATATGACAGTTAATATCTGAGAGCAATTGAGAAAGGCGGATTTCTCACCAGCCAGCTGCAATATCCAATTGTGGCTTCATATTGAACGGCTTCCTCGATTTCCAAAACAGTAGCACGAACATGAGGAGCGACAATGTTGCCGTTGGCATGAAGATCTGCCACTGTTTGCAAACACTCCTGCTTGAAGCCATTTCTCGACAACCATCTCGGGGTCTCTGGAATGATGAATGATGTCGCAACTAAAATGAAAGACAGTCCCATTTGTACAAAATATGGTCCCTGCCACGAAATATTGGACGGCAAAGCGAAGTTGAAACCGTAGTCGATCCAGCATGAGAGCATATAACCGCCAATCAGGAAGGTATACTCTATACCTACCATAAGACCTCGTCGGTGCGCGGAGGCAATTTCTGTCTGGATAATAGGAACCGTCATCGATAGAAATCCAACTCCAAGCCCCTGAAGCGTGCGACCGATTACGAAAGCAGACAAGTTGGGCGCGAATGACTGAATGAAGGCAGTTAGGAAATAAATGAGCCCCCCAATTCTCACAGACATCCTGCGGCCCATCGCATCCCCGATCAGAGATGCTATCACTGACCCGAGAGCAGCGGCAACCTGTAGGCATGCGACGGTAATGCCAACGATAGCGGGATTAACATCGCCCGAAACACCCTCAGCACCACCATGGTGACTAAAGAATCGCCTGATGAATACCGGGTTAACTAAGAGACCGGACATAATGCCTAGAAGAAATTTCAGTTTGGCTAAGCTCGATACCAGTTCGTCGAAGGACTCACCTTGATCGTAGCCAAATAGAGCATCACCCAAGGAGCCAAATGCACAGGTCATCCATAGGAGTGCCTTTCCTTTCACAAAGGACTTCGTGCTGTAGGACTTGGGCTTCAACATTTTGTGGAAGAAGCCCTCGTCCTTCGAGAGTTCTGTTGGAGGGTTTCCGTCATCTGGGACAGAAACGTGCGCAGAATCACCTTTCTCGCCCTCGGCGACTGTAGGAACAAGAGACTCGCTGACCATGGTTTTCATTTTTGGGAATAAGTAGTATCGGCTTTGGAGTGACCGGACATCAGAAGACTTTATTAACTACGGGTATTGACTCTTTAAGGTATTTATGTCAGGACAAATTGGTGTGGAGTTTGGAGTCTGGGGTCCGGGGCCCCGGACGATCTGGGGTTATTGCATACCGGCAAAACAAGCGCTAACCAATGGCTCCGGTGGAAGCTACTGCGTACATGAAAAGCGATCACATATGCTGGAATTCTAAAGGGTTTCGGAAGCTCCTCCTTAAATCGGCTTAACCTCCTTTCAAGGTCTCGGTGGCTCGCGAAGGATGGTAACACCCTAGCATCGGACAGAGGGAACCCAGGAGCCTAAGGTAACGATGACTCTGTTATTGCCCCAGAAAGACCGAATTTGCGTCCATGAAAATCACGTAAATGAGCAATACAATTAACAAAAATTATCCTGATAGGATTCCGATATGTTATTGTGGCTATAAATGCCGAATTAAACTCGATGGATCAAAGCTTCATTACAATGATACTCTGTATCACAACTCTAACCTGAATTCATAGCTTCAGACGTTGGTTTATGGAGATTTACTGCAGTATTGCAAAGGAACGTTAGGGAAAGATGGCAGTCAATTCTACATGGAATATACATGTCACTGGCGCGGACAAGGCGAATCATTTGTCGAATATTCCGATGCAACCTAAAGGATTCAACGCACAGGTACTAAATCAGCAGGTTCAGTAGTCATGAAGCTGGAGACAGCTAAGTCATAGGGATAGATACATGCTCCGGTGGAGAAGCTTGAAAAGGTCCCACCGGCACGTTATACCACAATCGGTCCTGTTTACAACCATGAGATTTAAGCTTGCAAATATCTTCGCACTCTCGGCTACAAAACCCGTTAAATCATATAAAAGAGTCTCTTTAACAGCAAGGTGTGCTCCAGGCCTCAAAATGGACGACCTACATGTCCCAGAAGTTTGCAAGGCCGGGGTTGTGACAAGGCACGGCTCCGACTTCAAAGTCGAAGTCCAGGATGTTCCGGTTCCCAAACCTGGTATGTTGCGGAAATTCAGCCCCGCTCAGAGTCTGACTTTTCAAAAGGACCAGGGGAACTCCTTATCAAGCTCAATGTCACTGGAATTTGCTACAGTGATATTCACTACATGCTGGAGGATTTGCCTCTCCCACGAATGCGTGACTACGGAGTGAGGTCTCCAGGACATGAAGGGGCTGGGGTTGTGGTCAAGCTTGGAGACAACGTGAAAAAGTGGAAAATTGGCGACAGAGCTGGGGTCAAGCCAACTTGGAATACCTGCTTGTCTTGTGATATGTGCCTAAACTCGATGGAATGCCACTGTCCAGAGGCAATACCTACTGGGCTCAAAGTTCCAGGTAGGAGTGTGCAATCAGAGCCGAGGACCGAGTTCGAATTACTGACGCATGACTGCGACAACATAGGGACATATCAACAGTACATCACTAGTCCGGCCAGATATACGACGCGGATACCGGATGGTGTAGATGATTTCTGCGCTGGGCCAATCATGTGTAGTGGCTCCACGATGTATCGGTCTGTATGTTAGCCCATTCTCAACCCTTCAATGTGAAGTTCCCAAAATTAATGCGAACAGTTGCTCGAGTCTGGGCTGCGATCGGGCGATTGGGCTGTCTTCCTGGGAGCTGCTGGGGGCGTCGGCCACATGGGCATTCAACTTGCGAAAAGCATGGGAATCCGCGTCATCGGAGTGGACGGTGGCCAGGAGAAGCGTGATTTCTGCCTGAGTCTCGGATGCGAGGCTTTTGTTGACTTCAGGGAGACAGAAAAAGTCGCGGAGGAGATAATACGGCTTTCAGGTGGCGAAGGGGTCCATGGAGTCTTCGTCACTGCTACATCTGCTAGTGCTTACGCGTCGGCTACGAAGATGGCGCGCATTGGGGGGAAGATTATGTGTGTCGGGATGCCTCCGGCTGGAACGGCGTTCGCTGGCGATGACCCCATGCTCTTAATGTTGAGGAATCTAAAGGTGATTGGGACACTGACAGGTTCTCTTAGAGATACATCTGCTGCCTTGTCGTTTGCGGCTCGGGGTTTGCTGAGGCCGGTATATGAGCGTTTCAGTATTACGGAATTGCCGGATGCAGTTGCAAAACTAAGGGCCGGCAAGGTTACTGGTAGATGTGTTGTAGACTTTAATTGGTAAGACATCTTAAGAGCAATTCAGGAGGAATCGAGGTCTGAAATTCCTAACTAGCGTATTTGTCTCGTCCAAGAAGAAAATAAAATTATGAACATTCTGGGCAAGAAATGACGCCTTCGAATTCCCTCTCTGGTCTGATTAAGCCCATATCCAGTTTAGGATGAGGTTTAGAGTGGTTGGTCCCTTGCAGCGCATGTTCGCTACCCTAGAGATCTCAACTTCTGAACTATGTTTCAATCCTCAAAAAATAAAATGAAAATGTTAATAACATCCATTTCCTTGGGAGCATATTAAGGAAAGTGGTATGCTACCGTTGTAATATTGCCTGTTTCAGGGCTTGATGTATAGCTGAATGTTCCCTGGATGGGTACAGAATCGAGTGGCCACCAGCATGATAAAGTGCAAAGTTATCACATCGCTGCCTAGTTACTATTGTATTTGATTCGAAGACCGAACTGATTGCAGCGTCTAGGTTGTATATTGCAGTCATTTTAATGGCGTTAAGGAGCGGTGAGAAACGCCTTGAGGAACGAAGAGATGAATGCTGCCTGTCGTGCAACCAGCCAGGCCAAAATTAGAGATCCCTATAGGTACCTGTTGTGTCCTATTTAGTAGACAATAGGTCACTCTAGGACTCAGGGGAAGCTTCTAGCCCTTAGTTAAGAATATCACTCTATAGATATCCTATAACGTAAATCACAAGTGAGTGGCGGATCCAAGTGAGTGGCAGGAAATTTTTAACCTTCTAACTAGAAACCTTAATAAAATCACAACTTAACGTAATCCATAAGCATGCGCCGCACCCAAGTATGCGCCGCACCCAAGTATGCGCCGCAAAAATCCCTCATTCTCTCTTCCATTTGATCAATTGATTCTTAACATCTAAATATGTCACAATCAAATATTGAGGCTAAAACCCTTCTTGCCCTTCAAGCCCTTTAAAATGACCCATCTTTAAGTATCCGACGCGCCGCAAGAATCTATAGTGTTAATGAGCGAAGGCTATGTCGCTGCTAGAATGGCATTTAATCTCGATGCAATTGGGTCCTTAAATTATGTAGACTATTTAATCTAGAGGAATAGATTATTATTTAATTTATTCTTAACTTAGATTTGCAAGGGTTTCCTTCCTAGCTATATAATATTAAAGAAATAGCTAATTAACTATTTATTAATTGCAATGCTCTCTTTATTAATAAGAATTAAGCTTTTAACTTTATATAATAATAATTAAAGCTTAAGATATATTTTCTTTATAGATATAATTATTAAAAAGCTAAATATAAAGGTTTAATTATTATTTATTAATAATTTGCATTTATATAAAATATAATAATAAAATATAATATTAATTTAATAAATATTTATAATTTTAATAAAATTAACTTTATAATAAGTAACTTATAATTAATATAAGTCACAAGTGAGTAGCAGATCTAAGTAAGTAGCAGGAAAATCCCTCAATTTCTCTCTCTTCTCTTTAATTAATTAATTCTTAACTACTCAATATATCTCAATCAAACTAAGAGGCAAAGATCCTTCTTGCCCTTTAAGCTATTTAAAAAGACCTAAAGCTAAGCACTTAGCGCGCTGCTCAAATCTATATAGTCCCAAAGATAACCTTACGTCGCTGCCTTGCTAGTATACCTTCTCAGGCCAATATTAAGCCTCCCCTGCAGAAGCTATTTAATCTAGAGAAATAAATAATCATTAAGTATATTCTCGACCTAGATTCCCAAGGGTTTCCTCTGCGCCTTGTTAGTATTGAAGAAATGGCCAATTAATTGCTTGCTAAGTAAGAGGCATAGCTTATTAAGAAGTATTAAGCTTTTAACTTTATTAAGTAGCAACTATAGCTTTAAATGCATTTATTTTATAAATATAACTATAAAAGGGCTTAATGCAAAGACTTAGCCCTTATCTATTAATAGTTCTTGCTTATAAAGAATATAATAGCTAAGTATATATAATAATTAAGTAACTATCTTAGGCCTATAAGGGAATAACCTTAGTTATAGTAGTTTATATTATAAGGAGATTAAGGGCATTATAGTTAAGTAATATATAAGGAGGACTATATTATATTTAATAATAGTCAATGAAGGGTAATTGAGGTAACTAAGTATTATTAATAGCTATTGAGCTATCCTATCTAAAGAGTAACTATTATTATTATCTATATATTAATAAGTATTTTTAAGGACCGAAGGTATTATAGTTCAGTCCTTAGGGGAGCGAGGAGGAGCAAGGCTCGCTCTGTTCGCTCCTTTCCCTATTGGCTATATATAAGTAGATCTATTGGGTTCTACCGTTGTCTATTGCCTAGTCAGGGCCTAGGTCGTAATATGATATCTCCCTCCCTATTAGTCTTGTCCCTAAGACCTTATAAGTAGCTACCTGCCTTATTTATTAGTTTATAGTAAATATCTTTTCCTTATTCTCCCTTTTATTAATAAAATGTTAAGTTAAGTTATAAAAACTTATGCTTATATTAAGTCTCTTAAGTAGAAGGCCCTTAGTTCTTATATTAATTCTTATAATAATAAAGTAATGCCTTGCTTATATTATACTTATTAAAAGCTATTATATTATATGCTAAATAAGTATTCTTATTATTATTTTAATTGCATAGATATTAAAGTTATATATAATAGTTTTAATATTATGTCTTTTTATATATTTATTTATTTTTTGCTTAGCCTATTCTATTCTTAATCTATAGGTAGTGTGTTGGCGTTGGAGCTCGCACACTGTGATTGGTCTATTTTCATAGTCTTCAAGTATTTAAGGATGCATTTGTCCT
>JAMAKE010000212.1:0-25380 GCA_023628695.1 Nectriaceae sp. PG4201
TTGAGATTCTTAATTGGAAGGTTAAGAAAAGTGCGCCACTCGCTTGTCTGCGCCACTCGCTTATCATATACGTTATAGGATGCAGATATTATATATTAACATAATAATGGGCCATCGAAGATACCACTCCTTTTCGTGAATTCATGGACGTAACTGATACGGTATATATTACCGCTGATGGCGTAGGTTTTGATTATCATGATATACTCTATTTACATGGGAACTGATTTTGATACCAGAAATGAAAATCACACTCACTGTTGAGGTTAGTGAATCGAACCACAGCCTCAGGCAGTTTAGCAAAGGGGAAATGGGAAAGTCAGAGAGCTATGCCCTTCCTACCTCATCGGTTCCTGTGACGATCCATCTCCTAAGAATATTCACGTAGTTAACGTGCCTTTTGGCGATATGCTAAGGATTCAGGCCGTTTCGCCCATGAAAAGGGCGTGGAATTCCTGAAAGGCGATTGTTTTTTGCCTGGATAGCGTAATCATTCCATCCTTAAGATTTTCATTCCTTATTACTAATATATATATATACGAAGAACCCGATGGTTTATGTATATGGCCGCATAAAACCTAAAGCTGCGGGTACCTCTAGCGGCAGGCAGTAAAGTGAGACCATGATATATCAGATTAGGGCTTGGATGAAGATAGATCTACCTTAGTAGCCACCGAGGGGTATCAGCGGATAGTAACTGAAGTGACCAGAAAGTACCGCGAGTGGGTCTAGGGGGCAAGATACCTTGATAAATTCAAGAATGGAGGTGAAGTTTTGACGATTATTACCGCTGTTGCTTGAGATCTCCTCTTATTCTCATTCCACATGATTGCTGGGACTTGGTAATCTTGCTATAAATACTGCCCTGGGCACCATTCATGTTCCCCCCTCCCCTGTAGCTCAACTAATTTCCAGAAAAGATCTCTCAGTTTCGAAGTAATCACTTCCACAGAAGATGAGCCCTAGTGTATCGCCCAAAAGCACCTATTTGCCTTTGCCGGATCTGCAGGAATCCTGGCCATGGCAACGCCGAGTTCATCCGGATTACGACGCAGTGGGTGCAGAATCCAATAAGTGGTTTGGGTCAGTTCCAGGCATTTCATGGCAAATCTCAAAAGGCGTTTGATAAGTGTCGTTTTGGCCTGCTGGCTGCTCTATTCTATAGCACCCTCTCTCGAGGTGAGGGCTCACCATCATGATACCGTGTTTGGTTACTGACGTTGGACTCTTCGCCTTTAGCCCAGTTTCGTGTTGGTTGTGATCTCATGATTCTCATTTTCACAATTGATCACTATACCGATGGAAAGGCCGGCGCAGAGGTCCGCGCCACCATCAGCGTCGTGCTCGACGCATTACATAACAGTGACAAGAAACGTCCCCAACATGAATCTGTAATAGGAGAGATATCTCGGCAGTGAGAAACTTGATATTTTATAGCTTGGGCCTTGTACTGATTGATATTTGGTCAGGTTCATAGTACGATTTATCGAAAACTCTACTACCGAAGCCCAGCGTCACTTCCTTGAACGATTCGACGATTATCTGCTGTCTGTTATTGATCAAGCAGAGGGCCGCGACAAGAATGAAGAATACAGTGTTGAGAGTTTTATGAACTTCCGATTGCAAAACATTGGTGCTTACCCCAGCTTTACAATTGCCGAGATGAACTTTTCGATGCCGGATGAAGTTCTAAATGACCCCGAGCTTGTAGAAATGGAGACACTCGTTACCAAGATCCTTGTTTATGGTAACGTAAGGACGCCTACAGTATTGCATCCGATGAGTACTTGGTTCAAGCACACTAACGTGTTCGTTGTTAGGACCTCCTCTCATATAATAAAGAACAGGCGATAGGTGATGACAGAGATAACATTCTTACGGTTCTGATGAATGAGCTTCACATTGGTCTAGACGATGCTGTCAAGTGGCTTGTGAGAAACAATAAGGATACTGAGAATCGATTCCTGGAGCTATGTCATAAGTTCGAACAGAAGTACCCGCCTGATGCCCAATTGGGCCAAGAGGTTAAAGCGTATATTGAATGCATGGGAACGATTGTTCGAGGTGGGGAGTGCTGGAGTTTTGAATCCAGTCGGTACTTCGGGAATGTTGGTCTTGCGGTGCGGAAGGCCCGCCGTGTCCGACTTTGGCCAAAGTTAGAAAGCACCCCGTTGGTCTTGGACATTGATGCAGATATTAGGCCTGAGACCATGATGTGCTAGATTAGAAGGCTATGAGATTTGCCTGAGGGGTTTTGTTGCAGCTAGTTATATATAAAAGTAAGTTAAAAGTCCAAGTTGTTCAATAAGTTACAGTAGATATGGAAGCCATCACTTGTCTGCGCCCCTCCCCGAAACTGCTTCTGCCGCTCGAGGCGTTGTCCTTCCAGACTAGACGCCACCATTAGGATAGCTAGCTGCACGACGTGTGTAGCTAACAGGGTTCCAGTAGATCGGGTCAGCCTCCTACCGATTTTCCTCGTGAGATTGTTAAAGAAAAGTATTCTTAAAAGGTTAAACGACGGCAAAGTTATGACGCAGACTCACCAGTCTAAACTTGGACTTGAACTCTTCTCAGTCGTAAATATAACTCTTTTGCTTTATGCAATATAACTAAGTTTGCTAAGTGTATTGGAGACCCTTCTATTACTGGCCATGCTGCAACTCCCTTGGGCAGCGAATCCTTTTGTGTCCCTCCAGCCAATCGTCTACCGACGCTGCTCTTGGAGTTTCCAGCAATGCCGTGTCTTCATCGAGCGAAGAGCTGGGCGATAAGAGAGAGGACGATGTAGCTGAACACAACACCGAAGCTTCCGGAACGTTGGGTTTGTTAGCGTTGGCAGACTTGACGAAATCTAAGGGGTATCCGGATACCGATCCTGCGCAATCGAGCAGCCATCATTGGTCGGATTTCCCTGTCAGTGTGGTTCATAGGCCTTCCTATGTCTGACTCAAGAAACGTTGCTGACCGTCCGTAGCCTAGATCAGACATCACTGGCTTCAATCCTCCGCGAGCATCTCCTTTGCATCACGAAGCGAAGATTCTTCTTCTCCTGCCTAGCGGCCCAACATTGAGCCTTTCATCGTATTGTATAGCGTTGAGGAATCCAGCTCAAGAGATGAGATGAAATACTCAGGAGTAAGTGGGCAGGGGTTTCAAGACTAAAAGGGATGTGTTTGAGTTTCAAGGGTAGATAGTAGAGAAACAAGGTGGAGGTCAGGATAGAATTGTGATTGGCATTGATGAGGCTATAGTAATTAACCTTTTCGTTGACATGTAAGGTTCCACAAGCTGTTCAGGATCGTCCCTATCCTTGATTTCTCGGATCCGCTCCCGCCGTTCTTCCAGGACGGAGCTCGATGCCAGCGTGATGGCTAAAATGGGCGACGGGTAGGGGATACAGAGGACGGGAAGTCGGATTCAACGGCAGGAGGGCAGAAAAGGAATCAATCTCTATACCGTAAGCTGTAGGAGTCTCAATAAGCATCGACAAAATGCCTGGCCGTAAGAAAGGTCTGCAAGAGGCGGCCAGCAGTCGTAGGAGTCCATTCAGCGACTTGGCCTCCGCTGGAAGGCCCCTAGGTAGAATGCGCACCAGGAAGTTGCTGCGTAAAAACCATCTCGTCCTTCTAAGAGATTCATCGTGTGAGTTTGTCATACCGATGATTCGTGAAGGTTGATCGACTAGGAGTTGCTTGTTCCCGATACCATGAACTATATCAAAAGAGGTCATCAGTCATCTAGCTTCGCAGTCTTGATCACTGCGGGAGGTTTGGCGGGCAGCCGAGCCAGAAGGTCTATCCTCGGGGAAATATGCCCTCTCTCCAGATTCACCATTTTATGATCGACAGCGATTGTATTCAGGTATATCAGCGGGTCCTGCTTGAAGTCACTGATCGCGAAGAATTTCTTGGCTCAGTATCTGCCGAACATTGCTAATGTCCTCAAGCAGTCTGGCATGTTCGACTTGAAAATCCTTGGCAGTGACAACCTTCCGTTTTCTTTCTTGGGCCTCAGCAACCTCACAGGCTTTCGCTATAAACAGGGTTGTCCAGATAGAGTCCGCATAGTCTGGCCTAATCAATCCGTCCGCTCAATATCGTTAGCTCGGTAGGTTTCTCGGCCTTGACGAAATAGCTATCCCATAGCCCATGCCGTATTTTGAACCAGGTTGCGGAAGAGACTGAGACCCTCGGTGTGGGACTTGGGTGGAATACCTAGAGTCTATGATCCATGTAGGGCTCTATCCATATGCCGGGCTTGGTTACGAGGGGCGACTTTTCGTATTAGTTACTACGAAGGCTGTGAAGGTTCAATACAAACATGCTGGCTTGAGCTGCTCGTTTGGGTTGGTTCCCTACTGTCACTGTGATATCCTCCGTAGCGACCCTATGCGCGATGTACTTCGCTGACTACCGCCACGAAGCTCCCTCATGAGCTTGGGCTCTAGGCCAGAGTTTGAAGCTCCGGATAAAGCGACGGTTCAACCATCGGTTGCTGGGTGGTTCCGGGCCGTTGGGGCTCGTGTGATGGGAAAAAGCCGGCTTTGATTGCGAGATGGAAAGCTGATAGCGATCGTCGTTGAGTCCAGTGGTGTCGCAGCTAGATCAACTCTTCGTCATTGGCCACGACCAAAGGGAAATCTACAATTGCCGAGTCTTTTGTCCTGCTAAGATTAGACATTTGCTATCCTGCTTGGAAGTGAGGCCGATGTGAGCCGGTATCTAAGAAGCAGTGCTGGGGACTCAACGGCCTTCTACTTGGATGTTGGCATCTATGTGGCTACCTAGAAAGATAAACGACCAGTTAGCATCGTAATAGTAGTGCTAGAACTTCAAGACGTAAAGCAACCCTTACAATGCATCGCGATTGGTCAGAGGAACTTGAAAACTTACTAACTTCAAAGAAACAGAAGCGTAACGCCATAGACGTAAGGTTACCCGATACTGATTTCGTCCGACCTGCCGAGATGGACTCATTTCACCAGATCAAAGATCAAAAGTAGATCGCCATGTGATGCTTACCTACACAAGGAACCCAGCCCCGAAATAGCAAGCCGTTCAATCAAACCCTCCTCCGACCGTCCCGTAACCATGTAGTCACCTTGAACTGCCTCTGGCTCCGACTTCTTTCGTGAAAACGTGATATGGTCAACGCAGCCAATGTTGGATTAATTTGGGTCTTGCTTCTTGCGATAAGGTTTAGTTTCTCTTGACACATTAGGGTTATCTAGTTGAACAGTATCGATTTGCTACATAGGTTAATATGATATTGGGTGTTATAGAGTTTAAAGAACTACTTAGATGGTAGACATCCCTCTCCTCGCAGGACATAGTAACACAATCTAAGTATTGGATAGCCTTGCCGAATAAACTAGGCTCAATATTCGTTGGAAGAACTGGGATAGCAATCTAGAAGTCTTTAAGCCAATTTCAATATAAAGAGCATTGGGGGTGGACTGCTGCTATAGGAGTATCTACCTGCTATAAGCACTTTATAGCTTAGCCAAAGAAAGTCTACCCTATTAGAAAGAATAATAACGACAAAATCAAGGCAATATAAAAAGGTCTTAAGCAGCAATTGATAAGAGTATGCAGTAAGAACTAAAAGACAAGGTAATCTCCCTAGGCATTGATATCTTGGATGTAGCAATGACGAAGAGAATCGTAAGGAGATGAAGAATTGCAAGTTGGCATAGAGAATCTATACCTAAAACATTTCCTGCTAAGTTTAAGGAAAGGGAGGGATGGGTGCTTAATATAATGAACCCTAAGTCTAAGAGAAGTTGAGAGTATATTTAGTTTCTATAGTAGCGCTAGGAACTAAGAATAATATGCTGGTGATCTGGATTGGATATGCTAATTAATATGAAATTAATAAATCCTAGAAATGTTTATTTATAGACTGCCTAAGTGAAGCTAAGCCTCCTTATTAGGAATGGCAGCCCTAGGTTATAAATATAACGTTATAGGTTCTGCAAGGCAAGACGACTTTAGCTGTTGCGCATTTAAAATTGAAGCTTATGAGACTCTTCATAAACGGAACATTTAGGCGGAAGGCATCGGATAGCACAGAAACTTGTTTTATATCTAAAGTCTATCCGACCATCAGACCATCGATAGTATTCGACGAGGTGGGCATCTTGCCCAATGATCGCAATTCGGACTATGTTTGACGGCAGGAGCTTGGTTTCGGAGACTTGCCTTGTATACTTCCCGTGGGATCCTATATGTAGACAAACTAGTAGTGTCAGTTGCGAACCCAAGACTGCCTGTGTCACCAATACAATTGAACCATGTCTTAAACCTCGCGATAGATGTTCCCCAGGCTGTCAAACTGCGGATGGAGATGCCGGTGTGGTCATGAGTCAGTAACGATCAGATTTAGCCCTTCTTCGTCAGATTGAGATTGGTACACTTACAGAAATGTACGTATCGGTTACCGTGAAGACAGCATACGGCGTGAAGGCTTTTCGGGTGTTGGGCCTTCCTGAGTTGACGGTGACCCTGAACTGGAGCGTATGGGGCGGAGTGTAAAATGGCTTTCGAAAGGCTCCAAGCTCGTTCGGCGAGCTTGGTTGCATCGGAATGTGGGGAACTGCGCGGCTTGTGGGCATCAACCACTCGGGATGTGGTCCTTGTACATACGTGTGCTGGTGCCTCCGTCATCCCGGAGCTACAGAATAGTTAGTACAAGTCGTCATTGGAAATGGCAGAGGCGATTTGTGGCAGCGAGTAATCCATGATGTCCAAACCAACGCTCTCATTTCCCAAGCTGCAAGGGGGGTTGATAGACGGCCGGGTGGCCAACGTCTTCTTCCGCCGCGAGCAACTTACCAATCTGCACCAAGCCTTATTGTTGAGCAAGGACAGGATCCTAGCTGGCATTGTTAATGATTCGGGCAGGGCGATGGCTGAGGCTTGCGTTGAGTTGTACATGGCGCTACTAGCCCGAAAACTCTACCACGATGAGCTTAAGCCATCGCAAGAGGTGCAAAAGGATGCCTCCCCAGTTCCCCACAGAGAGTAGCGGAACTTCAATATCGCCTAGGTCATACTCTTTAGAAGCATAATACTCCTCATCGCGATATTGATATTTCTGGTTATCGATCGTCTGATCTCTGCGGTTGAGGGCCCGTTCTTCTGCTGGCAAATTGCCCTCAATAGACTCTGGAGATGACCTTGGCCGTTTTGGTCCGTCGCCAGCAACGTCACTGACTTCGATGATCTCTTCATCTCGAGGGCGGGCCATACTGATTTTCCACTACTTGCCGGTTCCACCAAAACTTAATAAAGTTATTAGAGAGAATTCCCCCATGCCGGCAACGATCACAATAGTAATCCGACATGCCTTCCCAGGGAATCATAGCTGCCAGGCCTTTCGGTCTGCGGGCAGCAACTCTCCATTGGCTTCCGGCGTAGTAGCTGATGCTTAGAAGCCCGACCTTACCACTAGACTAGGGCTGCTTCGCGCACCATTCAATCACTTCGAAGAATGCCTCGCTAGTGCCCCTAGACATCGTATCTAAGAGACCAGGTGACTGGCCAATGCCACGCTCATCTGCACGAACAACGACGTATCCATGGCCAGTCCAGAAGGCAGGGTCTGGCGTCTCCCACGCCGAATGTGGCGATTTGTGCTCAGGGTTCACTTCTTCGAAAGACTTGGGATGGAAGCTAATAACTCCTGTCAGCTTAGTTTAAACCGCTCAACTCTTAGAACTGGCATACTCTTCAGCAGACTTACACTCCATAGTATGTGTCCTAGGTAACCAGGACTGGAACTTGGTTTTCGGAGAAAGAACTTTTCGGCCTGTAAACATTGCACCTCACCAGTCCGTCGCCGGAGGTGAGCTTCACAGAGCAATTTTGCTCATAAATGTAAGGGAAAGTAGTGTGTTGGTGACAGGGGTCGGGCCTGCTGACACATTCATTTGAGACCACATTTAGCTACTTAAGGAGGATTTTACTCTCCTTAGCAAGAAAAAAAAGCACGCTTCGTCCATTCATTTTCGAACCAACTTTAAGTCATTCCTTTGATTTCCCTTGAGGATTTAATTCTGGCCAGAAATCCCTCTTTTCTTCATGATATTTATCAAGACCATTTGATCAAGCAAATTGCTCTTGACTTACCTTTCTTAGTGTTCTCAAATTGATAGCTTGCGGTGCAAGCAAATCGAAGGTTGCGATGCAACTATATTGAGGTCCGTTTCCAACCTTAGACGACTCTAACTGTTGTTTTGGGCTGTGGTGTGTTTTCTCCTCTAACAAAGTAGTCTCATCGACAAGGTATAAGTCAGTCCTAATCTGGTTCGGCATCTTGAATTAGAGTAACACAGAGTTGGCGTAAGCTGTGGCAAAACAACGACTAGATTGAAAACCCGAGATGCAAAGGGGAAGAAATGGCTTAGGAGATACAGAAGGGGTTTTGACAGTCAACTTTGCCTAGGTGCCATGGAAACAGTAGCATAGCCCTACTCCTTACTCTTCCTCATCCCCACTCCTTACTCCGAGTGTCCTCGGGAAGTGGTCACCACTTCCCGACGCCAGATCTCAGTTGCCGATGTTGCTCGCCGCTCGGCCAAGATCTCGTGATAGCTGGATTAGGTTTTCTACTAATGGCGGCGCTGCTTCCACATCCGAGTGTGGGAAATTACTTCTCAAAGTGTCCACCACGACACCTATTATCGCGTCTTGGTCGTGGAGGGGGACTAAGTCGGTTCGTCCCGAGTGGGGTCCTGGACAGAGCCGACTCCAGTCGAACCTTTCCCCAATGTGATAAACTGTTGTATTGCGGGGGAGTCTAACTTGTTCAGGGGCAGAACTTGGAAGTGCATTAGGGTCCCCTGCGCGGAAGCCTTGTCGAGAATGTTCCTCGCTTGTGATATGACTCCGTACGTCCACATAGCCAAGCCGGCGTGGTACACAGCAATAGCGTAGAAGTCCCTCAGCTGCTTTGGGGGCAAGTTCTCCGCCGTGCGAAGCACCTGGCCGGCATGCCAAATGGCCTGCCGCGAATCTATACCCTGAACCCATTGTTGGAGTGATGGAAGGACACGGCGAGCATCTTCTGCACCCCTTACCAGCGAAGAGCTGGGCTTCTTTGAGAGATATGTGGAGGTGCATGTGCAAAAGTTCAAGCATGAGGCGCGTCTCGCAAGAAGGCGGTTCTTGGTTGACGCAGGTAGTATTTCGAAAATGCCGTAATGTCTGGAGGAGATCCTGATGGCGTGGGGCGATGAAGGCTTGCGAGTGCACAGATCCCTTGAGGGTTGCTACGAGCTGGGAGTGATGCCAGATCATCGCCCAGCCGGCGTGGAGGATGATGAGGTTGGAGAAGTGGACATCGTACTGATTTGGGAGCTCAATTGGCTGTTGTAAGAAATGCGCAAGGTTCAGCTGCTGGTCCGGCGACCTCGATCTGTTGAAATAGAGGGTTTTCCACTGCTCGGAGTTTTCCGCCATCCATAGTTCCCGCGACTCAGGGAGGGGGATATCCAACTCTGCATAAGAGATGATTGGGTTAGTCAACATAGCCATGCAGGGTTGTGCATCGAAAATGAACGCGTGGAAGACGAGGCGCCTGAAGCTCTCCTGCTCGACCCATTCCAGTCATTTGCGGGAAAGAGTCTCCCCCGTATCCTCCGGGAGGACTGGGGAAGAACTGCGCCGAAGCGCATGGAACCTGCCAGCACGACGAAGCATCTATAAAGAAGGTCCAGGTCAGTCTTCCCACTCGCATCCTTTCTCGCTCAACATACCGTGAACACGATCTGGGGTTGGCTCTCGGCTATCTCCATCTTTCGCTTCACTCCGCTCCACATACCAGTCTCGATCTCGCATATGAAGGCTTGCAGAATCCAGAGCTCTCTCGTGATGGCATTTGACTCCTCACACCTGCTCGGCAGTGTGAGCCACACGGCTTCTTGAAAGGCAAACCCAAGCTTCTGCAGAGATTTGATGCCAGTCAACAGAGCACCAGCGGCTATTATGGCTACTAGCAACTCCGTTTTCTGCTGGTTAGCCCGAAAGGAAGGGAAATGAATCCAGAAATCTGTCCGCTGACGCTGATTGAAAAAAAAAGGTTTGGACTAAATCATCCAGCAGCTCGGGTTGGGGAAACACCCCAGTCACGAAGGGAGCCCTTTCTGGCTTACAAGTGCGCAATATCATGCACAGTATCTCATCTCTCGTGCTCCGGTTTAGACTCTCTCCTCGACAACGCCGGTCAAGTTTTAGTCGAGTATCAGGAGAGTCCCCTTCAGTCCCAAGAACGGAGATCTTCTCGAGCTCTGCGTCGCCGCGATCTTGTTGGGCCGGGAGCCAATAGCCGAAGGAAGATTTCCGAAAGGCTTCAGCGCCTAAAGCCACATGTTTGCGCTCGCCCCCAAACATGGCGGGCCTAGCACTCTCTGTAAAGGTCGTTGGATGCTGTATGTCGACACCATAAGGGTTGTTACATAGTTGGTCGATGAAACTTAGATCCGCATCGTCAATTTCGAGACTGCCGTCAATTGCAAAGTCTAAGAGCCCACTGGGGCCAATGTCGTCCATGTCAAACCAGTTCGGCGGCCGTTGGGCTCCAGGAATCTCCATTGGTCTTAGTACATCTTTGAGAAAATTGGACATGTCGTGTTCTTGGAAGTCTAGGGCCGACTCGCCAAGAATACCTACTCGCGGAGAGGAGTTTTCGTCTGTCTCCCGTCAGATCAAGCGCAAGGGTCTCATAGAGATGAGAAAGCACGTACCACGCAGCGCGGTGGTAGAGGTAGGTAGTTCTGGAGCTGGGCCTCTCGACTCTGATCCGGCGACAGCTGCCGGGTCAAGATCGATGAGCGATGGGCCGACCGTCGTAGTTGGGCTGTCTTCTTCTGGCAATGTCAGAAACGCGTCGGTCAAGTCAACACAAGAAAGGCCAAAAGCAATATTACTACCAAACCGCGAGGAATCGCTCCGTGTGACCCTAGAGTGGTCGAGTTCGTCGGAGGACTCGCACGTAATACCGCGCTGTTGACATCTTCCACACGGCTTTTCGTCGTCGCATTTAAGCTTAGCTGTCGCGCATCCACGGCCTGAGACACGCGAGGCGCATGGTTATATCGACCCCTGGCCCTTTTCCTGCCGTTGCGCTCGCCTTCGTGGCATGCAACGTGCCTTTTGAGCAGATCACTAAGGGAATTGTCAGCCCGTACGACGGGGATGGCACAGCACAGCCAGTGTGAACACACGGCCTTCGGAATGCTTTGCTGCACAACTGGCACTCAAATGGCCGTTCCTGTAGATCTGAGGGTGCCGTTAGTCACCGCCGGCATTCAATGCGTGGCCACTGGAATCTAAAGAAGATCAAATGAAGCTTACGAGACCTGACATGCCTGGCGAGATGATCCGCACGAGTGTAGGTGCGCTGGCATACCGTGCATTGGTAGTGACCGGGGCCATGATCTTGGCCTTTCTGGACTTGCTGTTGACGCTGTTTCTCTGGGTCGTTCATTGTGACTCGCGCACAGCCAATGTGCTATTCAAGAATAGGGTCCAGTGGATGTAATTAGGTGGTAGATGTTAAGAGGAATGGCACAACTAAGGATAAAGTAGTCCTGTGGTAATCAAAGAGAGGCGTTACGGAAGCAAGACTCTCCCCGCATTTTGGTGGACCCTAGATAGCATGATGCTAGTGGACCGGAGTCCGAGGCTAGAACTAGCAAAACCCAATGAGCATTCTGCAATCCCCTCACTTCATCTCAATACGGAATGACCCACAACCCACAGCCCGGCAGACACGATCGGGATTTAACACTGGTAACTGGGGAGGAAGAGGAATAGTCTCTCTAACAGAACATTACTGGACCGAATGACGACGATATGAATGGCTGCATCAGCACAATGGTATGGGGACCACCTCCTTTCTCCCAGTTACGCCTTGGGGAACGTTTAGCTCATCCCCCACATCCCTGCGCCAACTAGTTCACGTCATCCGAGCGCTCGCTTTGGTGTTCCATTCCCGGAATCGTCACCGTCGAGTTGTCTTCGAGCTTATGCCCCGCAATAATCAGGTCCCCCGCTGGCTGTAGCATGTAGAGCATCCTGGCCCAGTTGGTCTTGCTCACGTTCCTCAAGGAATGGTTGGTTGCTCGCTGAACCGTCACGTCACCTTGCTTTAGTAGGCGGGACTCTCCTGAGTCTAGTATCAGCTCGACCTCCCCTTCGAGAACAACGCCGTAGTCAAGGCTTATGGTGCGGTGCATCAGCGATAGCGCGCCCGGCCGTATATCCACCATGCGTAACACGGAGCCTGTAGCGATGGTGATGCCGGGAAGGTCCTCGGTATATCTTGTATGTAGAGACGTCGACCTCAGCTTCCAGCTTCACGGGGAACTCGTCGGTCGCGTAACAGAGAGCAAATTCCGCGCCGTCTGGAAGAACCATGAATGGGGCTTCTTCTAGGATGGCGTCTGAAAATGTCGTCCTGCCATCCTCAGCGTGCGTAGTTATATAGCGCCGGATCGTCCGGATGTCTTTCGATGCGTTTAGTGCCGACATTGAATCTGTTGTAGACGAGACTATACTTTCTGTTACTTGCTTGATGGGCAGCTGATGAGAAGAAGCTCCTAAATTATGTATGAGGGAGTGTGGATGTTGTGTTATTTATTCTTGAGCTAGTGTGGGTATGTAGATCTAGCGTCTTGAGAGCCGGTTCCGATGTGGAGGGAAATCTTCCCGAACAAACAATGCCCGAACGGCGGCTAGGCCCTGTTACTGTCTTTCCTACCTGTGGCTACTTGAAACCCTCTCTTCAAGGTACTAAGCTAGCGACAGCATATAAGTTGATAAGGCGTAGAGGCCTAGAATAGGGTTACTTTATAAAAATCCTGTGCCTACTCCCTCTTCTTTCCTATGGATTCTACTAGATAAATCTAAAGGTTTCTTAGGCTAGATTATTATTATAGACTATGCTAGTTAAGTTAATTAGTAGTAAGACTTTTTCCTATTTTAGTTTTAGCATGCCTTTGCATTATCCTATCCCTTAATAATAAGTTAAAGTAATAAAGTTAAATTGAGAGACAATATTTGTTTGGTTTTTTTTAGTTTTAATATGCCCTTGTATTATCCTTTCTCTTAGCAATAGATTATAGCAATTAATAAAGTCTAACTAAGATAAAATATATAATAAGAGTTATGTCTAAGTCTTAAATATAAATAAAAAATATAAAACTATTAATATTAATTTAAGATTAAGATATTTCTTAATGACTTTTTTAGGCTTGCTATTAAGTATAAGATAATATAAGATAAAGCCCTATATATTTATAAAAGAGAGCTATATCTAAATAGGTCCATTTGTTCTAGCAGTATATCATATGTTTATAACCGCTATTATTGATCAGCAACCAATCAGGAATTGAATTACTCTCATCTTGGATCACCATGACTAACAAACAAAGTAATCCACCATACATATAAACATCATAATCACGTAAAGATATATAACGACCCAATTCCATCCTTAGATACTCCAGCTAGGTCTTTAGCTATCAATACAATCTGGTTACCACGACTCGTTATATACTACCTAACGTAATACCCAATCCACTCTAAGCTCTGACCTTTCTACCAACATAAACAATGACGCCACAGTATGTCCTTTGGGAACACTCGTTTCGTTACACCCCTGGGTCAATTTGACCAGCGTTGCCGATCGGAATCCCAGAGTGCCAAGGCGGCGACCTGGCGACTTACTTGTGTATTTAGACTTGAAGGAAGACACTTGACAGTATAGGAAACGACGAATTCACTGCTGCAGGTGACGACTTCTTCCTAGACAAGTTGCATATTTGGTTACGAACTGAAAACCCGGTTAGTTTGTGAACGTTCACTTCCTAGCCCCAAAACGGCTGAACTATTTACATGCAATCAATCAATCCTTCTCGCGCTCGATACGTCTGGAACGCCAATTCCATCGACCACCTTGGCGCTAATCACTTCGCAGATGGGAACTTCGGCCAGTCTGGAGATAACGTGGTGCAGTGTCGGAAGAGCCTCCTAGTCGAGGGAATCGAACGAGATACTCGCCTTCTCGGCTATCAGTAGTTTCTCAACCTTACTCGGAACGACCTTGGCCTCCTCGCTATGTGGTACGAATATAGCGTGCTCAACATCGGCGTCCCCACGGTCCCCAACCTTGGGCATATACTTGTAGGCAAAGATGCCTCGGTCATCCTGCCCTCCAATAGTCCCCTTGTCACCGCTCGGATCAACCTCACGCAGTCCCTCGAGTGTCAGGGAACCGAACTGAGCCCCCTGCCAGCCGGTCTGGAAGCGATAGCTCGCTTGCCTGCGCCATATATCGATTGAACAGTAGAGCTTAGGCATGCCCAGCTCTTCTCGACCGCTTATAATGGGTTCTGTGAGGCTCTCAAACAGAAGCGGCAAAAAAGTCCCATCGAGCACCTCTCCATTCTTTTGCACATACTGGACCCCGTGAATATAACGGCCAAAATGCCGGTACCCAGATCCGCCAAGCCATTCCATCTTGTTTAAGGTAGTCTGGGAAAAGCTGGCGTATGCGACGGTCCCCGGGCTCTTGAATCGGAAGGAAGTCGACGGGAAGAGGTTCTGCAGGACTGTGCGCGAGGTCTCGAACTTCACTGAAGCCGTAGTGAACGTGGAATGGGTCGCGATTCTTGGCTGACCCTCAAAGGTCTGGCGTGGGCCAGGGAAAGGGCCAAATGACACCGGCAGTCTCCAGTATAAATGACTCTTGTGGGCCCAATCCCACTTGCGGAACCTGTTCATGGAGTTATCCCACTCGTCATGTCCCATGTTGTAGTGCGTGTACTCCATCACTGCAAAATTGGTATCACGTCAGATTTTGTCCGTTGGCATCGAAGTCAGAGGACTGGCTACTCACTGTCGAATCTCTCGCCCTTGATGTCCTGTAGGTCTCGACCTACCAGCCGCGAGTACTGCTGTAGTTTGTTGGCGCGCTCATAGCGAATACTTTGATAGAGTCGGAGCCGCTCCGGGACCTCCCCTGATGTTGTGCCCTTTAGGAGGACGAAGGCGAGAGATACGGCGTCTTTCATAGCACATCCTGCGCCTTGCCCCTGATCTAGAACATTGGTTTAGAAAACAGTTCATCTAGATTAAAGCGTACTCGGGATATACTTACGAGGGAGAAGAGGATGTACGGCATCTCCAAGTAGTGCCAGCCGATCATTTATCCACGACGGCAGCACATCCATGTCCAAAAGTTCCCATACCTTGAGGGAGTCAGCACTGGCCTTATTCAGGAGCGCCAAAACGATAGGATCAAACTCTTTAAACACTTCAAGTAGTGCAGATTTGTTGGCCTGAGTGTTCCATTCTACTCATCATCAGCCCAAATCGTTCAAAGCGAGGTCATTTCGTGGGTCCCAGCACTTGAGAGGTACAAGATGCTTACCGTCGCCCTGGTTTGCCTCGCTCTCCTCCCTAAGATGAATGCAGACAAAGTTGAGCTGCCTGTTATCATCACACGGGTACATGACCACATGTCTATCGACACCGTACCATACCACTAGCTGACCGTTCCTATGCGCAAGTGTCGCCGTTAGGGGGTCGTCCAATACCGCTTGCCGGGGAACCAGAAACCTAAACGCGCTTTTGCCCGAGGGCTTAGCTTCGACGTCTCCACCCGGTACTTGAGCGCGAGAAATCGACTGAGGCCATGTCAGGGTTGAAAACTCTCACCTAGGCATAGGCAATGACACTTACATGAACACCGTCTGCTCCGATCACCAGGTCTCCCTATACCCGTTCTCCGCTGGCAAGCACAACCGTGGCTGATGATGTGTCAATCTTAGCCACGCGGCTGTTAGTCCTTAGCTCCGCTAGTATCCCTTGGTCATCTGAGGAAGTGGCGCGCCGTTTGAGCTCTTCGTGTAAATGGACACGGTGAATCAAGTGCCAGGGATGTTGCCACAGCTTGTTTCCCTCTGTCAAATCAACGTCCCGAATGAGATTGTGACACGCGTCATACTCAGTAACTTGTTATGCAAATTCCTTAGACCAAGCCATGGGACAGCCTTCGCTTAGAGGGCCCGTCAGGGATAGATTGGCTCACCGCTTCTGTGAGGTCAGCACCGATGTTTTTAGCCAAGATGCCGACCCTTCTAAGGAGGCCGTTCGCGTTAGGGGCCAGATGAAGGGCCGCTCCCACCTCGTTGGCGAAGCGAGACTGCTCCAACAGCACTACCTTGTGGCCTTCGTTCCGCAGGTAGATGGCCGCGGTCAACCCGCCGATCCCTGCTCCGATAATGGTAACACGGAGCGATTGAGGCTTGCCGTCGGTTGTATCGTTAGAGCCGGTGGCATAGCCATTGACGTATGCAAGACCGAGTGAATCCATGATCATCCTTTTTTTCTTTCGCACTGAGTTTGACGCTCGGCTTGAGCGATTCTTCCTTTGCCAGGACGCGTTGTCTAGTCTCGGAGGTTTCTAGCCCAGGGTTCAAAAACTTTATTTCTTTGGCATCTTTGTGTCAAATGCCTCGGAAACGACACGTATATCGGGCTTGAATGCAGTCTAATCCTAATCTTGTTGTTCTCGTCATCAACCATCCCCCGAGGTGGGCATCGTGGTGGTGGAGGATCCCGGGCAGTTCACAACGGGATGTGGGCGGTCTGCCGAAGCAGGAGAAGTGTCCCGGGAGTAGCATCATCTTCGGGGAGCTCCGCCAAACCCGGAAAGCATCGAATAGCGGTCATTTTAGATGTTTGGTAGGTTTGTTTCTGCTGGCTCATTGGACTTGTCACGTTGCAGCGTGCTATATTGACCATACCATCCAGGACGACTCATGTCACGATGTGCGTGCTTCATTGTCATTTGCTGTATGAAGTGTACATTCTTGTATGACTAGCATACTGACAATGGCGGCGATTCTGCGATCGTCCCCCCGCAAGTCCGCCCTCGTCACTGGTGGCAGCCGTGGCCTCGGCGCGTCGATTGCCCGCATTCTGGCTCTCGAGCTGGGCATGAACGTGACCATAAACTACTCGGGGAACCGGGAGCGAGCTGAAGCATTGGTGAGTAATTTGGAAAAGGCGAGCAATTCTTCTCGCCAGCCTTCGGACATTTTGCCGCCTCCCAAGTTCCATGCCATCCAAGCGGACCTGTCCAAGAAATCCGAAGTTACCCGTCTTGTTCAACAGGCGGCGACCGCAACCGATGGGCGCCTCGATGTTATCATCTCAAACGTCGGTTGGACACGCATGCGGAACTTCTACGACCTGGACGACGGGGTAGATGAGGAAGACTGGGACCTCTGTTTTAACGTGAACGTTAAATCCCACCTGTGGCTCTTCCACGCCGCGAGGCCATTTTTGGAGGAGTCCAACGCACGCGATGAGGGTTACGCCGTGTTTGTGAGCACTGCAAGTATTGCTGGCTGCAAGCCCAGCGGAAGCAGTCTGGTATGTACGAGCCATGCGGACAATTTTGTTTATCAATAAGCCTTTCTATATCTAGGCCCATTGACAGCTAATATCGCGTTACAAGCCGTATGCGGTAACGAAGGCGGCACAGATTCACCTGATCAAGTCGTTGGCCATGATCTGCGCACCAAATATCAGAGTAAACTCGGTATCACCAGGTGTTTTGTTGACGGTATGTGACCCGGCCCTGCACATCTCTAGGCGCTTTGTCTCTCCCTAAGTGTTATAACTCATCACAACCGTCTGACAACAACATGACTTAGGACTGGGGAAATTCATTCCCAACAGAAAGACTTGAAGATGTCAAGAAGCACAATAGGCTAAAGCGGTTTGCAACAGTGGAGGACGTGGCGCAGCAAGTGAAGACCTTCGTCCAGTCTAGGACGGTCACTGGGCAGAATGCCATTGTGGATGCTGGCTTTAGTCTGTAGCTTGTCGCCCATTTTGAAGTAATTCAGCCGCACTCTCATCGTTCAACTTGCTCACCCCGCTCAACCCAATCCACTCCACGTTCGGGTTCACAATAAGAATATCCAACACATTGTTTGCAGCATGCTTTGGGAGTTTTACGTTGGTGGTTGGCTTGATTGGTTCATTATAACGGCCGTGGAGACTTCAACATCGAAGCTCTATGCCGGGCAACCTCGCCGACAACACTCCAGTCGAAACTTCTTTACATATATATCAACGTAAAGATGGTCTACCTGACCTGAGCGTCTTTTCTCGTTCTTTATTCCCTTTGGCAGTTATCGCGGGTTCCCGGCATGCCACCTTCACCAAACAAAAGCTGGAGGGTTCATAGTTCAGGTTCATGCTCATGACCCATAACCATTCTTTGAGACTAAGAAAGCAGTCAAGGTTATTCAAGACGAGACACGGGCCGCAGACCTTCGCTGGGGACGTTCATTTTCGACACCGCGAGGCAAGTGAGATCATCCTCGTGCCAACTCCGACCAATGATCCCAATAAACCGATTGATTGGCCCAAGGCCGACAGGATCTAAATCGCCCTTATCGTCTCGGTTGCCACCCCTTTCAGAAACCTCCTATAAGCTATCCTCACCAATTTCTACGGTGTCTCGGGCTTCGACTTTAACCGCCATATGTCTAAGATTGCCTACTTCTTTACTACTGACGCTTTGGTTCAGGAATTGGAATTACATCAAGATCCCTCTTATGAGGAAGTTCAGCCATAGGCACGTCTATGCCGCCTCCTCTAACTTATACTTGACTACCTCCGCCTAGACAAGCGACGCCACGTCGTACGGCAGCGCTCTAACCGCTGGGATCTTGATAGGCTTCTTCTTAGGCATTATCGACGGCCTCCCCCTGAACAATCACGGATATATTCCTCCTTCACGAGTAGGGCGTTGTCAGGGTATAAGAATCGTTCCTGGCCCATTCATCTACTAAACATCCGTGTTCGCTGGCTGCATGCTAGTTAACGTACGGCACCCCCAAACCGGCCGCCCCCCCAAACCGGCCACTTTTGCCCTCCCTAAGGTGCCTCATTTGAACACATGAAAACACCACATATAGAGTCAAAAAAGGGTTCTATTCGTATTTCAAGTTGAAATTCATCACACATCTCTTCGAGCCGAGGGACTTTTTCAATATCGGGCCTCAAAGTCGGGTCTAGTATCTATTGCCAATATTCCCGTGCCTTCATAACCTGCTCTATCTGAATGAACTGACTATTTGGGTATTCTTTGACTTTCTTCTTCTTTATTAGCTTTAATTGATCAATTCGATATGATAGTTTTTGAATCTATATGCTATTTTCAGCTAAGGTTATGTCGTGGAAGTCAATGCCCTTTTGAACCTTCTAGAAAAGTAAGCGAACTGTAGGGTCAGATTGTATAGGCTGTGGTAGCTATAAAAATAGATTCTAGATATCTTGACTATGCCTAGGGGTAGTTATTATATCTTTAATTGATCTCTTCTTCTCTGCTTGAATTGCTTTTAGTGTTTTTATTGAGGATAGTAATAATAGGCTTATAAGTGCCTTTGCTATTGATATAGGCTAAAGACTTAAATGCTATTACTTAGATGTAATATTTTATAAATTAAATGCTTTAATATAAGCTTTATAATAATAAAAAAGAAATGCAATCTTCCTTATTAATAATATATTTATTAATTAAATTAAATTTCTAAGCTTATAGCAATATACCTTCTTTAATAGACTAAAGATTAATATATTAAGAGGTTAAAGAATATAAGATATATATAATAATAAGAATAATAAATAAATATTATTCTTAAAGCATTTAAATATAGATTTATCTATTATATAATTGCTATAACTATTATAAATTAATAATCTTATCTCCTTAAGGTCCTTAAGCTTTATTATTAAAATAAATATCTCTTTAAGCTATTAAAGACTAATCTTATTATTAATCTAGCCTTTCTTAGTTACTATGAATCTCTAAGAACTAAGGAAAGAGATATCTATTAGAAACTATTGCTATTAAATTGACTTTCCCTTGAAGATAACTAAGGGATTAAGGGATTAACTAATAGTTAAGATATACTTAAGGATTATAGTTTAAAGCTATAGAGTAATATTTTTTAATAGCTATTTAAACCTTTAAGCTTCTAAGGAAGAAGCCTTAGTCTATAAGACCTTTTATAAGTCTAATTTTATTAATATTATTATAATTAACTAATTTAATCTTCTTAATAGCTAGGAGGTTAAAATATAAAAAGAATGCCTTAATATATTTAATTAAAGTACTATTTATATATTAATAATTAATAGGCTTGCCTTAAAGGAACTTAATTTCTAGATTTCAGCGAAGAAATCTATCAATTTAATATTTTCCTTTGGGTTAATTATTGCTGCCATTATAGAGGATTCGAGCAGCGAATTCATTAATTTATAAATGCGAAGGTAGAAGCCCTAGGGTAGCTTAGGTCAAAACCCAGTCCCTTAGATAATGTTCTTAATATATAGGAAGTCTTTGAAATTATTCCTTTGCATTGGATGACTTTTGCGCGCCGTTGAAACGATCTTGAAGTGTAGCTCTAGGCACTCCCATCGCTGGGCAGCTTGACGCTGCGAAACGCCCGTTTTTATGTCTTCTAGAGCACAAAGAATATCCTGCTCTGTGTATTTGCCCATGATAATGATGAAAATGTGGTTATTTGGTTCGAAAAGGTCGAATTCTGATGAAAAACGCGATGTTGAATAAGGGAGGTTGGTGGTGTTGGGGAACGAATTTGGTGGCCGGTTTAGGGGGGTGGCCGGTTTGGAGGGGCCGCCGGTTTGGGGGTGCCGTACGTTATCGTGTTTCTTGTGTTCTGATTTGCTAAAGCGCTTGGTAATTTTACACTACTGGTCTCTTAGCTGGAATCGGTGGCGGCATCATCAACACGAGACTCATCACCATCAACCTGCGCTGGCAATATATTCACTAGGTCTCTATCGCTTTGGTCGGCGCTTGCATGGTGCTTATACTCCTAACGTTCCCCGAAACCACTTTCGCTCGAGCACTGTGCTTTAGTCAGGGCGGAGGGGGTTGGGGGGCCCCGTAGGTTCGCGGGTACCCGCGAATTTAATCTCTGCGGGTACCGCGAAAATTATATAAGCCTAAAAAAATAATAAATAGGAATTGAACTCAAGACCTCTTATAAAAAGAGATAGCATAGAATATAAGATAATCTTGCGATTATCTTGTGCTCGATGCCTAGATTAAATCTCTAGTCTTTCTATCTATATAGTTAATTGGTCTTTGCTTTATAAAAGTATACTTATATAAGATATCTTGCTATTAACTTAAAATACTATGAGAAGGTGTTAATTATTATCTTAGATTAGCTAGACTTTTAATTGATGCCTCTACTTATAAGGCCACTTAGCTAAGGGCTTCTTAGGCTATATATTAAGGGCGCATGCTTAGAATGGTCACGTGGCGAGCTACTGGCGAGGTCGCGGCTATAAGAAGGATGTCCTTTATAGATTTTAAGAAGGATAGAGATTAATATAATCAATTTAAGACCTTAACTATGGCCTTCCTACTATCTAGCAATGAAGTCCTTATAATCTACTACCTATCTATCTCCTCACTCTCCTTTAGTTACTTATATATTTAATAGGTTAATCTCTCTTCCTATTAAGAGCAAGGAGACTATTAAGATATAAGATAGTTTTTAACTTGACCTTTAATATGCCTAAGAGCAGCTAAATACTTAGCAGTATATTAATAGATAATAAGTTAAGAACTCTTTAATAAACTTAATTTTAAGCTATTAACCCCTTAGAATATTAAGAACTTATAGAAGAATAACTAGATAAATGCATTAAGGTAGCAGCCTATGCATAGCGACTGCAAAGGAAGAGAGAAGTGCTCTTAGCTTTAGAGAAGGGGGAGGCCCCTTCTTATACCTTAATAGATCTAGCCCTCTAAGGCTCCTTGCATAATTACCCTGAGGATAAAGCTCTAGTGAAGAGACTATGCATTGAATCTTAAGGCAAGGTTTAGTTAAATACCTTGAAATACTAAGGCAAGAGCTAATAAGAGCTTTAATCCTTCTTAATTAACTTAAAGGCTTATTTTATTACTTAAAAAGAGGCCTTTAAAATAGAGAGTTAATAAGTTCTTTATATAGATACTTACTTAAAAGTTAATATAAAATAGTAATAAATTAACTATATATAAATAAATTATTAAGGAGACTTTAAATTAATCTCTTAAGAATAGCTTAAGAGGTAGTTAGCAATTAAGATTAATAATAGGCCTATTTATTACCTTAAAGTAATTGCAAAGCTATCTTGCCTTTAATAGCACCTTAATTAGCAATTTAAATAATTTTTAAATTATTATAAAAGTATTAAGAGTAAATTGCTAGAGAGGCTATTAAATATTTATTATATTTATAACCTTATTTAAAAATTAATAATATTATTATATAAATAAATAATTAATTATAAGCTATTTATTATATAATAAGAACTTATTAATATTAATATTATAATAGAAATCTTAATTAATTAAGATTAATCTTTTAAGCTTAATGCAATAAGAGATAATTAAGCTCCTTATTTAAATATTACTTATAGCAACTCTTTAAGAAGCTTATTATTAATTAATAGCTCTTTTATAGCTCCCTTAGAAAAAACTAATAAGGCCTCTTATTATAAGCTTACTTATTATAAATATAATATTATAAGTTATATTTCTATAGTTTATATAACCTTTAATTATATTATTTATAGCAATAATTAATATATTATAAATATATATAGCACTTATAGCTTTAATATTAATATTAAGCTAATTAAAGTATAAGTAACTTAAACTTAAGATAGCAATAGCTCCTTAGATACCTTAATAAGAAGAGTAATAAAGTTGCATTTAAGTAGTTAATAGGTCTTTATAAAGGCCCTATTTAACCTTAGAAGTGATATATATTTAATCTCCCCTTAAGTCTATAGAGATATTATTATATTAATATTGCTCTCTCTTAAAATAAGCTTTGCCTTTATTAGTCTAAGTAGGAAAGTATATAGGGAAACTTTATAAGTCTTTTAATTAAGAGATAATTAAGGAGTAAAGAGAAGGCAGCTCCTATGCTATATAATAATAAATATTATAAAGGATATGCTCTTAAGCTATCCTTAGTTTTATTAAGTTAACCCTTATATCTTATAAAAGAGAGATTAATAAAACTACTTATTAAAGGCAGCTTACCTTAAATTAACTATAACTAAGAAGGCTATTAAAAAAGCTAAAGCAGAAGCTAAAGTAGCTATTTTACTTATATAAGTAGACCTTATAAAGACTTAGTAAGACTATAAAGTAAATAAAGAGATATTATTACTCTTAAAATATTAAGACTTTAAAGATATATTCTTTATTATTAATACTATTAAGTTACCCCTTATTTAAGGCCCTTATTATGCTATTAAGATAATAAAAAATACTAAGTCTAAGCTATAGAGACCTATTTACTCCTTAGTAGCTAAAGAACTAAAGGTTCTTAAAGACTATATTAATATAGCCTTAGCCTATAAATAAATTTAGCAATCTATTAGCCTTATAAGCGCCTTAATATTATTTATACCTAAGAAAAACAATAAGTTATAACTATGCATTAATTATTGCGCATTAAACTAAGTAACTTATAAGAATAAAGTCTTGCTGCCCTTAATTTATAAAATCTTAAATTAATTATAAGAGACATCTATTTATATTAAGCTAGACCTTAAGAATATATATTATTAAATATATATTTATAAGGGCAATAAGTAAAAGATAGCCTTTTACTATTAATATAAACACTTTAAATATATTATTATGCCTTTTAAGCTTATTAATGCCTTAGCTACTTTTTAAGACTATATTAATAATGCCTTATATAACTTAATAAATAAGATTTATATTATATACTTAAATAATATCTTAATATTTAATAAAGACTATATAGCTTATATATAATATATTTATTAAGTATTAGTAAAGTTATAAGAATATAACCTTTATATTAATGCTATTAAGTGCAAATTCTAAGTAGATTCTATAAGTTTCCTTAGGTTTATTATTAGTCTTAATAGTATTTATATAAAATTAAACTACATCAAAGCAATAATAAGATAGCTAGTACCTTATAGTATATAAGAGGTATAAGCATTCCTAGGCTTCATTAGTTTCTATTAAAGGTTTATATATAGCTATAGCAAGATATATTGCCTATTAATTAATATTACTTGCAATAGCATTAAAGGGAGTATCTTATTATCTCCTTATGCTCTTAAAGCATTTAAAGAGCTAAAGGAGGCCTTTATTAAGGCCCCTATCTTAGCTTACTTTAACCTATAGGCAAGATTAAGAGTTAAGACTAATGCCTTGAACTTTGCTATTAATGCAATACTATTGCAATTATAAGGAGGTTATTAATACCCTATAGCATACTTATTATAAAAGTTATTTAAGTTTAAATTATAATATATTACCTTAGACATAGAAATGCTTATAATTATAAAGGCATTTTATATATAAAGGCATTATTTAATATATATTAAGTTATAAATAGTAATAATTATTAACTATTTAAACTATAGCTACTTAATAAGGAAAATTAAATTATCTTATTAATAAACTATTGCCTTAAATAAGCTAGCCCCTTTTAACTTTAATATTAAGTATTACTTAAGTAAGGCTAATATTATAAATAGCCTATTTAAAAGAGTTAATTTTAAGAATAATATATAAGAATAAGAGGCTTATATTTATAGCTTATTAGCATTTTTATAGCAATTTAAAAAGGAAGACTTAGCTAGTTTAACTAATTAATATATAAGAGCAAAAGTATATAAGAAGTGCTTTAACTTAAAGTTTAGCTTTAAGCAAGAAGTAATAGCTAAGTCTATCTCTATTAATTCCCTTTAAATATATAAAGTCTATATTATATATTTATAATATTAAAAGTAAAGTAATCTTATTAAGTAAGGTCCTAAGCTATAAATAACCTACTATTATAAGGCTCTTAACTTGCAACTAAGAGTTAACCCCCTTACTAAGAGAGTTTTAATTGCAATTAAGTAAGTGGCTTGCCTTTAGCATGCAACCTTAAGAGAGCCTATTAAGAGCTAGCGGCCTATTTAAAGGGGCATTGCTATAATATTACTAGAGTTCTTTATACCCTTAAGTGCAATACTATTAAAAGGTTAAAGGGGGGATACCTCTGCAAATGCAATAATATAGCAATTAAGAGGTAATAGCCTTAATAATAAATAAGGAAATAATAATTAGTCTATAGGAGAAGATAAACTATTAAGATTTAAGAGGAAGGTATAAGTACCTTTAAGGATAAGAATTAAGATCTTATTATTTATATATAATAATATTATTATAAGGTATTAAGGAGTTAATAGAACCTTAAAAAGGTTAAAGCTATTATATTATTAA
>JAMAKE010000213.1:0-25309 GCA_023628695.1 Nectriaceae sp. PG4201
ATGAACTTAACTATAGAATAAAGGGATAATGACTTTAGAGGAAGGAAGAGATGCAATTGATTAAATAGATATTAATGTATAATTATAAGCTAAATTGTTAGCAAGAGGGGGTTAAGAGAGGGGGGCTTAAATGAAGGAATGATACTATGGAATTTGCAGGAAGCCTAGTTATAATGCAAGGACTTATTAAGAGGCTATTAAGCTATCTAAGGAAGAAGAGAGCAATTAGTTTTATTTAATTAAAGGCTTAGTTATGTTTTTATTATAGTTTAAATTAAAAAGGTTAAGATTTTTATTGCACTTACTTGTCTATTGCACTTGCTTATTATATATATTATAAGAAAGGTTATTATATAAGGGAATGTTAATCCTTAAAGAAGAAGTAAAACTTTATAAAAGTATTAAAGGGTAAGAAGTAACTTAAATTTGCTAATAAATAAGAAGATAAACCTTAAATAGCTATCTATATAGTATAAAAGACTATTGCAATGCTTAGTAAGGTATATAAAACTTATAATATTATAAATATTAAATAGCTATTTATACTTAACCTTAGGGCAAAGGAATAAAGGCCTATAGGAAAAGGGACACTTTCTATGCATTAGCATAATAAAGAAGGATATATATCAAGGGACTGCCTAAGAAATAGCTATAATATTATAAGTTAATAGTATGCTATAATAATAAATACTTAACCTATAAAGCAAAAAAGGAAACTAGCAACTAATACCTTAAATTGAGAAAGGAATCCTTTAATAGCAATAAATAAGGATACTAAGCAAGCCATGCAATTAATTGCAAAACTAATAAATGCATTACCTATGCTAAGTAAGTAAGAGAAATCTATAAATAAATGCTAAGGATATATAAAGAAGAATTTCACTTCTTAACTAAGATAAGGGGAAGGGAGAAAGATAAAGCTTAATATAAATAAATATATAAATATTATACTTAGTACTTAATCTTAAAAGAATTAACTAAAGAAATTAACCTAGAAACTTAAATGCTTGCAATAGCTAAGAAGGGGAAGGAATAAGTAATAATACTATTAACCTCGCAATACTTAAAAGATAGCAATTATAAGAATAACTTAGAACTATATAATAAATAGCAAGATATTTAAAGACTTAAATTAAAAGAATTTAAGGAGTAAGAAAAAATATAGATCTTAATAAGGCTTGAACCTTAGGGCTTAATGCTAAGATAGTTTAGCCAATTAATATTAAAATTCATAGAAATAAGCAACTTTAAATTTCTAGATAAAATATTAAATAATTAATAGGACCTAAAAAACTCAATAGAATTATAAACTGCATCTTAGCTTATTAATAATATTCCTATTAAAACTATAAATAAGATTAATTAAGAAAGGATTAAGGCCTAGAGATAATAAGAAGCAATAGATAACACTAAAAAGAAGTAAGCATAAGAGGCATTTTAGCAAGGCCTCTAGAGATATAAGGCTATTAAAACTATAGGACCCCTAGCAATATACTAAGAAAGCAAAAGAAAGGAGATAAATAAGTAAGTAATATACTTTAGCACTAAGTACTATAAACTAAAAGACTATAATTAAATCTTAATATTAATAAAGATAGAATTTAAGCTAAGAACCCCTAAAGGAGTCTTTAAAGACTACTTAACTATATACCTATTATACTTTCTATATTATATTATTTTATAGGTATTATATATTTACTTAGAATGCAAGATATATCTAGACTTAAAAGAAAAATAAGATTGCTACCTATTTAAAAGAGGAACTATACTTATTATAAAACTATATAAAAGGATAGCATTAAAATAATATTAACTAAGGCAACTATATCTTAAAGCAAAGATACTTATGCTTTATACTCTATAACTATATAAATAATATAAAAACCTCAATATATTAAAGACTTGCAATAATAAAGGATATATATAATATATCTTTATAAAGGCAAAATAATAATACCTTATAAAAGAAAAGAAAGCATATTAAGAGAACTAAGAATAATAAGAATAATAAAGATAATAAGAATATTATAATAGGGGTTTTACTAAGTAGGTTAGTTAGGCAGAGGCAAATATTAGCATTCTATTTATAATAAGACTAAAGCTTAAAGAGTTTATCTTGCGCCTTGCTAATAACCTTAAGGGGAGAGCTAGAGGCAATGCTTAAGCTACCCTAGGCTTAAGATTACTTAGCCCCTTGCTATTAATATTATAAATAATATAATAAAGAATAATATAAATGCATATAAGAAGGCTATGCACTTAGTAAAAAGGGATACTTAAAGATATAGTTAAAAAATAACTATAGCAACTTATAATAGAGCTATAGGTATATATAAAGCTAAGAGGCAAGGACCTCTTATAAAGGGCTCTATATATAACTTAAGGAGAGCATATTAAGTAATAATTAATAATATAAATGCGCATTAAGGGAGAATAGTTAAATGCTTTAATAGATAGCAAAGTAAAGAGCAATTATATTAACCTAGCAATAGTTAGCTACCTAAAGCTACTATAGAAGGATAAGAAGGAACCTTATGCAGTTATAAACCTTAAAGGAGAAATATTTAAATATAATAAAGAAATAATTAACTAAGAGATTAATTATCTTAAGGTTTATATACTTAAATAAAACTAAGGAATCTCATTTAATATAATAATAATAAAGGAATATAATATTATTCTTAGGTAATATATATAATAAGCAAGCTATATAGATAAGTAAGCTGCTCACTAGAAATTTCACCTTAAATTGCAATTTTTAACTTTTTTTTAAAAACTTAAGCTAAGCTTAAAATAAATAAAACTTTAATATTAAGTTAATTAAGTATAGATTTATACCTTAAAATTTTTTAAAATTTTAAATTTTATTTCTTAGAAAGTTATTAAAAAAAAGCTTATTTGCACTATATTTTTTTTTATTTTTTAACTTTAAAAGCATAAGAAATTAATTAAAGACTTTTGAAAAGAATAATATTATGACCTTTTTAATAAAAAGTCTAATATAATTTTTTTGGATTTTTATAAATTATATAGCAAGTTTTATATAACAGGGGTTTCACTAGGTAGGTCAGTTAAGCAGAGGCAAATATTGGCATTCTATTCATAACAAGACTAAAGCTTAAAGAGTCTATCTTGCGCCTCGCTAGCGACCCCAAGGGGAGAGCCAGAGGCAATGCTCAGGCCACCCTAGGCCTAAGATTACTCAGCCCCTTGCTATTAATATTATAATTATCCCCCTCCCCAAAACGGCTAGTCCCTAGCTATGCCCACTTAGTAGGTCTCGTTAGCCCTAGAGGTCTCCATATCTCCGCTATTTAGTTAGCATCATTAATATTTTAATTTCTAGGCTTCAAGCTATAGCAATACCCCGCAGTACCAATCACATTACCCTTTATTTTTAGCCTCATTTAAGTTATATCTCGCTAGCCTATTATTATTATTTTCTTTTCCTTAACTTCATTATATTTTTAGACTTTATTATTAATATTTTTACCTATATTAAAGTTTATTAACTCTTTATTATATTTTCCTTTACTTATCTTTACCCTCTTATTAAGAATTAGCTAATATTTCTCTTGAGTTTTACTATCCTTGCTAAGATGCCTTCGAAAGCTCAAACTACTCAATCGAAGGCTACTAAGAAGGCTGCCCAAGACAAGAAGAAGACCTAGAGATTCACCTAAGTCCACGCCTTTCCTGCGCCGGGACTCTAGTGCATGCACTATTTTTAGACTGCCAACGGTTAGGACTTGGCCGCCCTCAAGGCCTCGACTACCATGAGGGGAAAACCCATCGATAGGGCCCCGATTGCCTGTCTTTTCTCCGACGCTTCGTCGGCCTGCTGCGAGCAGTGTTCTAAGCGTGGCGATACTTATGCCCTATAAGAGAATATTGCAGGCCCCTGGCCTCTGTTTTGCTTCCTAGGCTTCTTGTCTAGTGTTTATTTGCTAATTGCCTATATTTAGCCCTCCTGCTCTCCTAGATAGGAATATAAACGACCTTAACAAGCTCCTTGAGTTTATTAATAAATTGCTATTTTGCCCTGCCGAGCCCTCTAAGGAGGGAGAACTCCCTATCCCTAATGAGGGAGAAGAATATGCCTTTCTCCTCTCTAAGGAGACCTGCGCTTGCCTTATTAGTCATTATATCGATTTCATGACTGTGTTCTTGTCTATTGAGATATACTATCGATAGGCCCATGACATTATAAGGGCTTGCAAGTCTGCTGCTATAAGTCACCCTTGCGTCTAGGGTTCAATAGGCTCTTATTAATATTTAGCTCGCTAGGAGGATCTAGCAGATTATTAGACTTATATTGTTTGCTGCTGAGAGCTATTGCTCTCTTATTATCCTCCTCCCCCTTCCTTTGCTATGAGTCCCTCTCTTCCTCCTGCTTCCCTCTATTGATAGCTAATATTTCGTTCCTATTTAATTGCCTGCTTATATTTCTAAGTAGGAGAAGAAGTAGGTTTTGCATCTTGAAAGAGGCAATGCGGGGTTTATTGCTTAGCATATTGCAATATAAGCATTTTATTATGGAATGTAAGATTTAGTTATAGGGGCCATGGAATTATCCTTAGATGCTAGCGATGCTATCTTAATAGAGATCCCTTTAAATATCCCTTAGGTTTAGTTTAGCTTTTGCTATCTTATTGCTATGTTTTTACTAGCTAGGGTCTTTAGATTAAAATTTTACTTAGCTATCTTGCTATTCTTAGGATAGATATTTAATTAAATTAATCTTATTACTTTTGCAGTTAGCCTTATTTTTAGGGGCTAGCTTATTTAGCAATTTTCTAGGGCATTTGCTCCCCCTTTTGCTTGCCTTTCTATTGCATTTCGCTATGCTTCTTTATTGCAAGTCTTGCATTATGCAAATCTTCCTTTAATACCTATTAGTTATACTTTAAAGGCTAGCCTTTCTATTTCATTAGATAGTAAACTTGCCCTTCTAAGATTTTCTTATCCTTAATTGCTTTGACCTCCCATTCCTTATTATCTTCCTTAAGGTTAAGCATTAATAGTATTTCATAAGTATCTCTAGGTCTCTTTATCTAAGGTTCTAAGAGGCTTATATAGAATATATTATATAGCCTTTTATACTTCTTAGGTAATGCTAGCTAATATACTTACTTTCTTATGATCTTAATAATTTAAAATGGACTAATGAATTGAGGGGCTAGTTTCCTCTTCTCTCCTTTTAATCTAAGGTTCTTTATTAATAAGACTACTAGGTCTCCTCTTCTAAGGGTTAATAGTTTATAATGCTTATTATAATATTTCGCTTATCATTCTATAGCAATTTGCCAATGCTCCCTTAATTAGTTTCTAAGCTTTATAAGTCTTAGGACTTAGGCTTTAGCTTCCAATACCTCCCTCTCAAGGGCATTGTCCCTAATGTCTAGGCTAAACTCCGGTTAATATCTTAATAGTGCTTTTGCAAGCGAGATACCTATTATTGCATTCCTTGCATTATTATATGCAAATTATATTGAGCTTAATAGCTATGGCTAGTTGACTTGCTCTCTATTAATAAAGCATTGCAAGTAATATTTTAATATTTAGTTTATCCTCTCTGTTTACCTATCTATTTATAGGTAAAATGCTATAGAAAGCCTCCATTTTACCTTAGAGTGAAAATAGAGCTTAGATTAAAACTTACTTATGAAGACTGGGCCTCTATCTAAGACTATTCCCTTAGGCACGCTAAATTGCAGCTCTATCTCTTAATAGAAAAGCTTTGCTAATTTAATTATATTAATTATAGTCTATATTGAGAAGTATAGGGTATACTTAGTAAACCTATTAATTATAATTAATATTATATTAATAGTTTTCCCCTTTTATATTATAAGCAAGAGCCTTATAATAAAGTCTATTGAGAGCTCCTCTATAGGTCTCTTTAGAAATAGTAGTAATTCTAAGGTGCTATATAGGCAATGCCTTTAGGCTACTACCCCTTAATAAATATTGCAGCCTTAAATATAATCTTTAATATCTTATTTAAGATTTTGCTAATGAAACTTGCGCTATAATAGTTTAACTATGCAATTGACTCTAAAGTGGCTAGCTAAGGGGTCATTATAATATAATCTTAATAGCTCTTATTTAATATTTATATCCTTTGGAATATAAAGGCAGTTCTTATGCTTTATAAGGCTATCTTGGCCTAGTGACTAGATATTGCTATTTCCCTTTCTCTTAAGGTCTTATTTAGCGGCTTTTCGCCTCCTTATCTCTAGATCCTATTCTTAAGCATCTTAAATAACTTTAATGAGTGCCTCTAAGGACCTTATATTTAACATAGGCTTATGCTCAAGGGCTTATTTTATAACTGCCTTTAAAGTAAATTATTCGCAACCAATTATACCTTAGACTTAGTCTATCTAATGCTTAGGATTTAAGGCCTTTTTGCCCTCTTAATATTCATTGCTAGCAAGGGAAATATTATCCCTTAAAGATATCTTATTATGCTACTAGCAAGCTAAGGAAGCATTATCCTTTAAAGATATCTCATCATGCTTAGACTAGCCTAGAGCCTAGGACTACTTAACCTATAAAGATATCTTATTATGCTTATATATTGCAAGTCTTATATTCTCATTTACTTGCTATATATTAACTAGCTTATTCTAAAGGGCTAGTAATAGCTTGGTATTTATTAGCTCCTTGCCCTTATAGTCTAGACAATATAATAGGGTATCTATAGGGTTTCCTTTCCTTGATCTATGCTTTATAATAAAGTCATAGGGTACTAAGTATATGCATTAGTAAGCCTATCTCTTATTAAGTTTTAGCTGCTTTATAAATATCTAAAGGTTATAATAGTTTAATAGGACCTCTATAGTCTTCGCTGCCCCTTTTATATAGTATTGCTAATATTTAAATAACTTAATAATAGCTATTATCTCTTAGTCTAAGGTATTATAATTAAGCTTTGCCCCTTTAAACTTCTAAGACTAAAAGGCAAAAGAATAATAAGATCTTATGTCATTAAGCTATAATGCTATTCTAGCCATTGCAAACTTAAAAGCATTAGTCTCAATATATATACTCCTTGCTAGGTTAAAGTATCAGAGGAGAGGCGCCTCCCTAAAGGCGCATTTTAAGCAGTTAAATGCTAGTCTCTTGTCATTACCTAAGGAGATAATCCTTAGTTTATGCCCATTCTTACTTCCTTTTAAAAGGGCATATAATGGGGCTATAATTTAAGAGTAGCTGCAAATAAAGCGGCAATAGAAATTGCAAAAGCCAAGGAAAACTTAGACTTTATAGTATATCTTAGGCTCTTTTTAAGATATAATTATATCTACCTATTGAGGATCTATTGAAACCTTAGCGCTTGATAGGATAAACCCTAGGAACTTAACTTAGTCCTAGTAGAAGCTATATTTACTAGGTTTTGCATAGAGCTTAGCCTATCTTATTCTTTTTAATACTTAGTTAATATGCTTTATATATAACTCTCTATCCTTTGAGAAGATAAGAATATTATTTAAATAAGTTATATAAATAGTATTTAATAGCTCTTATAAAGCTTAATAGATATAACTTTAAAAAGTAGCTAGAGTATTAATTAGCTTAAAAGGCATAATTAAATACTTAAAGTGATTATAATATATTTAAAAAGCTATCTTCTATTTATCTCCCTTTTAAATTCTAATGTAATAATAGGCATCTTTTATATTAATCTTAATAAAATACTTTGCACTAAAGATATAGTTAAGAATCTTTAAAATAAGGGGTAATAGGTAGCAATTCTTCTTTATTACCCTATTGAGACCTCGATAGTCAATGCATAACCTAAGGCTCCTATCCTTCTTAGGGATAAATAAGATTAATGCGCCTATTAAGCTCTTAAAAGGGCATATGCATCCTTTTACTAAGTTATTATTAAGGTATTTCCGCAGCTCCTTAAGCTTAGCAAGGGACAATAGATAGATAGGTCTATAAGGGGGAACTTAGTCCTTTTGCAAATTAATTGCATAATTAATAGCTTTATAGCAAGGTAAGATGCTTGCACTATTTATATTAAATATATCTTAGAAGCTCAATAGCTTAGTAGGGATATTATGGGTGCCCCTAGTTATTAATTCCTCCTTGCCTAATAAGAGGTAAGGTTCTAGTGCCTTAATAATACTAAAGATTTACGCAGTATTTTTATACTTAATCTTGAATTGCTATAGATGCATAACCTTAACTCCTTTCTATTATTACTTAAACTATTACTATTGCTTATATAGGCATAAGTAGATATAATGCTCTATAAGGGTAGTCATTAATAATAATATAGGGCTTCCCTAGGGTATTAAGTCCCTATTAATTCCAATGCAATAGCATATAAAGTAGCGCATTATTCCTTGCAAGTTAATAGCTATAATAAGAACTGCCTAGACTCTATATATAGGTAGTTTAAATGAGCCTATAGTCCTAAGTGCAAGTTTAATAGCTATGACCTATCTAAGGCCTTGCTTCCTTATAAACTATTTGCTAATAAGGTCTATCTTTGCATAACTATTTAAATTAATATAGGTTTCTATATCAATTTGCCTACCAATTATAATAGGTATATAAAATTATATTATTACCTTGACTTTAAGTATAATAGCTAAGGCAGGGGTATTTAACCTAGCTACTTCCCATTTCCCTTATTTTAAGTAATGCCTTATGCCTTAGCTAAGTATAGGCATTAGAAGCATAGATATTCCTTGCTATTATAATTATAGCAATAGAAATGCTTGCTATCTAGGCCCCTAGGATTTAAGGTATTTATAGGGGTTAAGTTTAAGTTAGAATTATATTCCTTCCTTTTATTATTTCAGCGGCGAAAGCCTACTAAATTGCAAGTATTATAGCGCCTTGCCTTCAAGGGTTCTTTGTCCTGCTTAAGAGACTTATAATGCCTCTTCTTAATATTTAGCATTAAATCTTAGTATTAAGTGGCAAGGGTCACTACCTCCTCTCTTATTTTAAGAATTATAAGGCTATGCAAGTTAATATAACTTTAGAGTTAGTCTTAGAGCTTAGCAAAGTATAAAAGAGCCCTTTGCTTTTTAAGTGCTCTTAAGAACTATTTCTCTAGGGAGTCAAGATAGAGATAGAAGTCTATTGAGGTTTAATACTCTTGCTACTTTGCATCCTTAATCTGCCTTATCAAAAGAGGCTCTTAGTTACTTAAATCCTTAATAAGGCTAAGGGTCCACTCTTTAAAGTCTTCTTAATTATCCTTAAGGTCTTTATAGTCCTCCTCTATCTACTTATCTAGATATCAATCCTATCTTGCCCTTCCTTTATAATCTATATAATCTAAGGCAAAGAGGATCCTTTTATAGTCCTTTTAAAACTTTTAATAAGCACTAGTAAAAGCGCGCTATAAGTCGCTCAATTAATTATTGCATCTTTATATAGTCGCTAAGAAGGGGAGTTTTATAATATTCTTAATTTTAAGGTCTCCCTTACTACTTAAGGCTAAATCGTTCAATAGTCAATATCTTCTCATGGACTTCTCGTTATTAAGCGCGCCAATAGATTTAAGAAGTTCTTTTTCCTGCTCTTAGAGTCACTTAATCTCTTCAAGCTTCTCAATCCAATTATGGATAGCAATGCATTATTCCTCAAAGTCAATAGTTTGCAAGCTAAGGATAGACATCTCTTCCATTGACTCCTCGTCTAGAGTGCGCGAATTTTCTTCCTATAGCATAGCCGCAATTGCATAGGTAATTTGCCTGCCTTGGGGTGCCATTTTGCCTCTGGGTAACTATAAGAGAAGCTTTAGAATTATAATAGGGGTTTCACTAGATAGGTCAGTTAGGCAGAGGCGAATATTGGCATTCTATTTATGATAAGACTAAAGCTTGAAGAGTCTGTCTTGCGCCTCGCTAGCGACCCTAAGGGGAGAGCTAGAGGCGACGCTTGGGCCACCCTGGGCTTAAGATTACTTAGCCCCTTGCTGCTAATGTTATATTTTAAAAAATCTAGAATTTCTACTTTTAAGTATATAATATAAGTAATTAACTTGCTTATTTGCGTAGCTTACTTATTATATATATTACCTATAGTTATATCAATTTAACTTAATTATTAACTAAAGAATTAACTAAGTATATATTAATAGTAATAATATTTTATTAGAGGGAGGAAATATACTACTGCTAAAGATAGGTTTATCCCTTAAAATTAAAGGCGCAGAATAGGCCTTAATATATCCTACTAAGACTCTTAAAATGCCTAACTCAAGCTCTTAAATCTTAAAAATTATTATATAATTTAGTTATAACTGCATTTAATTAAATAGTTCATAAAATTATAAAGATAAAAGGGAAATAGTTCATTGAGAAACAATTCAATTTAGTAATATATTTTAAGAAGGAAGTATAAAGTTAAGGGAAAGTCTACTTATCTTATTCTACTAAGGATAAATGCATCCTTAAATACTTAAAGACTATAAAAATGGACTAATTATAATATGCAAGCTTTAATGCTAATATAATATACTCTTTATAAATAATAAAGAAGATATAAAGAGATCTTAAAACTTAATTAATAGCAATAAGTTTAAGTATAAGGTAAACCCCTTACTAAGCTTAAAAGGGATAAGATATAAATATAAAAGAAAGGCAAGAAAGACTATTGCAAGAGTAATAAGGCAAATATATTAACTTAATAATAAAATTAAGAAATAAGGAAAGGAGTCATTAAATAGACTTGAAAATATCTTAGCAGCCTATTAAATATATAATAAACTATTTGCTAAAGAGTTAAAAATAAGTCTATTAAAACATAGCCTATAGGACCTTAAGATTAAGATATAAAATAGAGAATATCTTGGATTTAAGTGACTTATTAACTTAAATAAAGCTAAACTAAGCAAACTAAGAAGATACCTTAAAGAAATATTATAAAAAGGATATATCAAGAGATTAATATCCTTAGTAAGATATCTTATATTCTTTATATTAAAAAAGAATAAAAAGATATAATTAATTATTAACTATTAACAATTAAATGAGATTACCCTTAAAGATTAAATGCTATTACTATTAATCATTAAAATAAAGGACTGCCTTTATAAGATAAAGTAGTTTATAGCACTTAACCTCAAGGGAGCCTATAACCTTACTTATATTATATTAAGATATAAATAGAAAATAGCATTTTAAACTAAATATAAACTATTTAAATACTTAGTAATGCCCTTTAGGCTTATAAATGCATTAATAGCATTTTAAATAATAATTAATTATATATTATATAAGTATTTAAATATTTTCATTATATACTACTTAAATAATATCTTAATCTTCTTAAGAACTAAAAAAGAATATATATAATATATCTATAAGGTATTAAAAGCATTATAAGATATTAAACTTTTAATTAAACTAAAGAAAAGCAAATTCTATACTTAAGAAGTAAAATTCTTAAGATATATTATTAGCTTAAATAAGATCTAGATAAATCTAAAGAAAATAATAGTAATTAAGGACTAGCTATGACTATTAAACCTCAAGGAAGTTTAATTATTTCTAGGATTTGCTAATTATTACTATAAATTTATTAAGAACTTCAATAGAATAGTAAGACTACTTATAAAGTTTATAAAGAAAGAAAAAGACTTTAAATAAGATATAAAAGTAAAAAGAGCCTTTAACTTTATTAAGAAAGCAATACTTAATAAACTAGTCCTAGCAATATTTAATTTAAATAAAGAAACTAAATTAAAAATAAATATATTAAACTTTGCACTTAAAGTATAAGTTAAGTAATAAGATAAGAATATAAAGCTATATTTAATAGCATTTTACTTATATAAACTGCATAAAGCAAAACTTAACTACCTTATTTATAATAAGGAATTCCTAGCTATTATTAATGCCTTTAAAGAATTTAAATATTACTTAAGAGAAGGAAAATATAAGGTCAAGGTCTATATTAACTATAAAAATATTATATACTTTGCTATAATATAATAACTCAATAGAAGACAATTATAATATGCTAAATATCTATTAAAGTTTAATTATATTATAATCTATAAAAAAGGAACAGAGAATAATAAGGCAAATACTATTAATTAAAGAAGTAACTTCAATATAAAATGACCCAAAGCAAATAAATAAATTCTAAAATATATATTAAAAGGATACCTTATATAAAAATATATTGCTAAAACTATAAAACAAAGAAAACTATTAAAATAATATCTTTAGATAATTAAGAAGCTAAGGCTAGCAATAGACTTTATAGACTATATATAATTATATAATAAAAAGATATATTCTTATAAAGAATTCATTGAAATCCTTAATATAATATAAATTAAACTACTTTATATAATGCATATAAGCATGCTAATAAGAGCCTAGGAGAGGAAAGTCCTAAGGAGCATAGAGTGATTATTGCAGGACAAGTCTTAAATTAATCTTATAAGGAACTAAAAGTTTAATTTATTAAAGTAATATAAGATAGAGAGTCTAAGAGTCTTAAGCTCTTCCTATTAAGATATCTATAGTGCTTCCTTAGGCAAGGTTCTAGTTCTTTTAAGGTTAGTCTCATGACTTCTTATAAGATATCCCATGACTTCCCTAGGTCCTTCCCTTAGTCTTCCTTGCCTTCCTAAGGTATTATATATTAAGTCCCCTAGGCTAAAGAGAAAAATGCTTTATTCTTAATGCAATCTTATTAAGTTTCTTTCCCTTTTTTACTCTTGCTAAGGCAAGTTCTAGCACTAGAAGTCTAAGGGGAAGACTAAGATACTATCCTAAGGAGAAGAAAGGGATAAAATAAAAGAAACTAAAGGGGCCCTTAATATAAGGCCTATAGTTATATATAAAGGAAAGTTACTATAAAGCAGCCAATATAATTCTCAATTAATTTCTCTTAGCTAGTCATTAACCTACCTCTACTCTAATATCTACCTATCTATGCACTTGCTTAGACATAGCAATCATTATCCTTCCCTTCTTCCTGCCTTAAGCAGTTCTCTAAGCTTCCTCCTATCCTTCGTAGGTCTCCTTTAGGTTAATGAACTTCTTGGACTTAGCAGAATCACTGAGCTTATCGAACTCAAGGCTGCGCAGCTCCAAGACTCAGTATATAGCAGCCGGCATTAGCATATCGTCGGCCGTGCACTGAACGGGCTTTAGGGCCTAGGCTCGTCCCTAAAGGGAGAGAAGCTTAGCCACTGGGTCGCAATGCATAAAGCGGTATTCTAGCTTTATGCCTAGTCTCTAGATCACCATGGTCGGCCTATAGGTAGTGACTCAATTGACCTTATCTAGACATTCAATTGCATTTGCAATAAATTTAATGCCAATTATGCTATCCAAGAGCTCTAGAACAACCATAGCCTAGGTCATAGCATCGTAGGAGCTAGCGTGGTCCTTGCAGATGATATGCATAGCTAGGTCGAAGTCCATGACGAAGTCGGGGGAGATGCCGATGATCCTATAGGCGTCTCGAAGGGTGAGGTAGGCATTGACATTGGCGCAGGCCTAGCGGAAAAAGGTATAGAAGGCTAGCGCGATATCTTGTCTTTTAATTGCTAAGGCCTATAGCGCAATATAGACTATAGAGCATAGCTAGCTGCGAGAACTGTCCTTTGGGTCCTAGAAGTGGCCCATGATAACTAGGTCAGAGTAGACTATTGGGCAGGACTGCAGATCGAGATAGTTAAGGTTAGCAAGGGGATCCTAGGTGATGGCCTAGATCTAGGCTAGCGCGTTGCTAGAATGTAGGTGCTTGCAAGTAAGCAAGGGTAAGAAGGTATTTAAGTTGCCTAAGGTAGCGGGCAAGAGGCTAGAACCTCCTAAGAAGCTAGCTTATAGTTCTAATGATAGCTAATAGCTAAAAAGGGGAGGCTATGCTATTATAAGGGCACTAAGGCTATTGTCCTGCTTAGATTAAAAGGTAGCTTTAAATAGGATAAGGGGCTTAATAGTAAGTTGCTATTATAAGATCTAAGTATAAAGGAGCTTAACTATAGCTATAATGCTATCTATTTCTTTAATAATATAAATAATCTTTTAAATTTTATTTATAGCTATAGCTATTACCTTTAGCTTAATATTAAGCTGTAAAGTCTTAATAGCTATATTAAGAAGGAGACTTATAAGTTTTATTGTATTAATAGCTATATAAGGAATATTATTAAGGTTAGCATAAAAGGTATTAATGCATTAAGCAAGATAATTAAGAATAGTGCTATAGGTTTAAGGGTATAGCTAAGTAGCATTCTTCTTAAAGAGGAGTTATATAATAGAGGGTATTAATAGCTAGGGAGTGGTTAATCTCTTAGCTTAAGTTATAATAATTAGCATTAAGGTACCTTATGCATAAGAATAGCTAGGAGTAGCTATTAATATACTATAATATTAAGAGCAAGTAGTTAAGGTATTGCAAGTTAAGAAGGAGACTAGCTAAATATTATTTAAGTTAAAGCTTATTTTAATATTAATAAGCTCTTCTCCTTAGTAATAAAGGGAGCTGCTAAGATTAAACTGCCCTTTAATAGTATCTAAGCTATGCCCTATAGTGCATAGGATCTATTGCTAATGCTAAGAGAGGTAAGCTTTAAGGTACTTAATAAACTTATAGCTAATAAAGTTTAGCTACTTAGCTAAGTTAGCCTTATTATTATATAGCTTAATAGCTCTCTTATAGCCTTTATAAGCAAGCTAGCTAGTCTATAGCAGCTTATAGCAAAGCTTATAAAAGTCTTAGTCCTTAAATAAAGTAATATTAAAAGATAATATAAACTTAATAGGCATTATAATAATATGCATAGTGATGCTAAGGGCTAAGGCTTATATATAAATAAAGACTTAAGATAGAACTAAGTAATATAAAGCTTAAAGGGCAAGTTAAGGCTTATATAATATAAATTAAGATAATATTAAAAGGAAGAGAAGTGAAAGGAAAAGCAAGGGCTTGCAAGCTAGATTTATAATAGGCTTTTATATTATTATTTGCTAGGAAGGCGCAGTAAATTTATGCCTTATAATTTATAGTTCTTTATTCTAAGTAATAACTTTAATAGCTCTCTTAGCCTAAGCTAAGGCAATATATTACTTCTCTTATACTAGCTAGCAATATATTAACTTATATAGGTCTAGGGTTTAGCTATGCTATAATAAGCAGTTGCCCCTTATTATTATATTCCTTGCATAGCTAGAGAGAGTATAAGCAGCCCCTTTTCTTTTTAAGGCACTTATTACTTCTATAGGCAGCTAGGACCTTATCTAGGTAGTCCTAGTTAAGCTTGCTATATAGCTTATCTTATTGCTAATGCTTGCCTATTTATATCCCTTAGCTATCTTAGCTAGTATTTTTCTTAAGTTATTGCTTTAGCATATATAGTTTTAATAACTATTGCCTTAATATAAGCTTATTAGGCTAGGAACTCTTAGATCTTCTTATTTATAAAGATAGCTTCCTTTAATAATTAATTATTATAGTTATTAAGCTATCCTTTCTAGCTTACTAAGAATTCTATCTTAGCTATGCCTTTGCCTTACTATTTAGTCTATATATTAAGAATGCAATTAACTTCTTAATATTCTATAGGGTCTTACTAGTTATTAGCACTTTCTTTATCTCCTTCTATTAGTTCTAGTCTATTCTTTAGTGCCTTAGCTAATTATAAGTAGGCTATTAATAGTATAAGGTAAATATTTAAGGCATTAATTATCTTTAGCTTATATATTAAGTATCTTACTCATTTTAGCACCTTATAAGGTCTAGTTTACTATTTCTTAAGCTTAGTTACTTATGCATTTAATACTTAATATCCCTTTTTATCCTTTCTTAGTTTTAATTAAACTAAGTTACTTAATTTAAACTTAAGTAGCTAGTATTTCCTATTATATTATCTCTTTATTGCAGCCTATGCAAAGGCAATAGCAATCCTTACTTCTTTCTATAGCCTTTCCCTATCTAAAGCTAAGTTATCTCCTCTTAAATATCTTAGGCTATTATCTATATAGAGTCCTATTAAGAGTTTACTTAAGGTAGTCTTAATAACTACTATATAAGCATTATTAAGAGAGAACTATAGCAATATAAGCATATCTATTTATAGCCTTAATAGGTAGTTTACTATAAAGAACTAAAGGGCTATCTTTATTACTTAGTTCTATTATTTTAAGGTGCTATATATCTAAGGGTACTAAGCTATAGAGAATAATAATCTTATATTAAAGCCTTGCTATAAAGACTTTTAAAAGTTAAAGAGGAACTTTAAGTTATAGTTAAAGATAATTGCCTTTAAGAGCTCTTAATTGCATTATAATAGCTTTGCATATAAGGCTATGCCTTAGTCTTTTATTATATATTATATATTCCTTAGCATTAATAAGTTTATCTTAAAGAACTTATTTATAATAATTAAGAGTGCATTAAAGTGCATTTTCCTTAGGGTAGTCTATAGTAAGTTCTTAGCTATAACTATAAGCAGTTTAATAATAAAGTCTATTGCAATTATATAGAATGGGATTAATAGTAATATAATTAAGACTAGCTTAATAAGCATTTTTTAGTAGTTAGTTTAATTTTAATTATATCTATTATACTCCTTTATAAACCTTTCTAATTTCTTAGCTAGGCCTTTAATAATAAAGCTAGCTAATAATTTATATTATATTTATTTAATTCTAAAGTGAAATTTTTATGAATAAATCTCTTAAATAACTTTCTTTGCTATTATATCTAAGATATATATATAAGCATTTTTAACTATTTAACTCTATTAAATAGAGAAGGTTATTTATCCTATAGAAGGCTAGGCCTTCTTTCTTATTATACTTACTTAGCTACTTTAAGATCTTAGCCTATTTCTTTTGCTCTTTATATCTATTTATAATCTTTTAATATAGGTCTAGCTCAATAGATACTTTAAAGAAGACATAGACTTATTCTTTAGATGCATTCTTATCTTATATTTAATTTAATTCTCTTAGTTTGCTAAGGCTCTTTAGTTAGTTCTTTAATAGGAGCTAAGACAAGGCATTTAATATTATATTTAATATACTAAGGATATAATATACTCTTAGCTTATATTAGCTTAAGTACTAAGAGGCAAGGATAAGCTAATTATTTAAGTATATATTAATTATAAATATAGAGGTTTGCTTAATAATCTTATAAGTAATAATATAGTTAATAAGGATCTTAACTAAGTACTCTAAGGATATAATTATTATTCTTATCTTTTAATAAACCTATATTAAGTATACTATTTCTAGCTTTATTAGCTAATATCTTATCTCTATACTCTTTAGTTCCTAGCTAAGGTATATAATAAGCTAAATTATATTTCTTAAGATAAGCAATATTTCATTCTATATATATCTATCTTTTAAGTAAAATATAACTGCCTTATTCTTAAAGTTATATAAGGTATTTAGTTAAATAAAGAGAATCTTCTGTAGAATAAAGTAATATAATGACTTAATATATAATACCCTAGGAAGGCAAGGAAGACCAAGGGAAGGACCTAGGGAAGTCACGGGACATCTCATGAGAAGTCATAAGACTGACCCTAAGAGGACTAGAACCCTACCCAAGGAAGCACTATAGATATCTTAATAGGAAGAGCCTAAGACTCTTGGACTCTCTATCTTATATCACTTCAATGAACTAGACTTTTAGTTCCTTATAAGATTAGTCTAAGACCTGTCCTGCGGTAATCACTCTATGCTCCCTAGGACTTCCCCTCCCTAGGCTCTCATTAGCATGCCTATATGCATCATGACTCTTCCTAAGTAATTATATTAATTATTCTTTAAAAGCTCTTATATTTCTCTAAGGTCCCTTTAAAGCTTATGCTTATTATATAGTGCTTGCGCTTTTAGCTTATATCAATTTACCTATCCTTGCGCCTTACCTTTAGTAGGCTTATCTTCTAAGCTTATATTAAGCTAATTAACTATGCAAAGCATAGTGCTAGAGACTAAAGCTACCTTGCTATTCTTATTTACTTTTCTAGCTAGTTTAAGGTCTTAGGGAAGGATATCTTATATAGTGCTACTACCCTATTTATAATATTGCTTAGGCTAAGGCTATTAACTTAGAATCTTAAGAGCTGCATTAATAGGTAAGCTAAGAATAATTTTATTGCTACTAAGGTAATATTCTTCTTTGCAAAGAGTGCAAAGATTATCTTAAGGTGCTATAAATGCTCTTCTAAGGAGTCTAAGTAAATAATAATATTATTTATAAAGGCTAATGCAAAGTCTTTATATAGCTTAAGGAGGTTATTTATAAAGCGCTATATATATACTAAGGAGTTCTTAAAACTTATGAGGGCTACCCTCAATTTCTCTAGGCTGCAGTAGCTAATCACTATAAAGCAATCTTAATGCTCTAAGTATACTAAGAACTAGTAAAAGAAGGACTTAGTATTAATAGCATTAATGCATTTCTTACTCTTAAGCTTAGCAATAATATTATTCTATAGAGGCATAAGGTATATATCTAGAATTATTACTTAGTTAAGGGCTTTAAGGTTAACTACTACTTAGCCTTTTTATTATTCTTTAATTATTTGCTATACTATAAAAATAAGGCTAGCGAAAGGGGTTAAGTACTTAGCTCATTCTATCTATCCTTACTTATAAAGCCCTTAGAAGGTTTTATTAATAAATGCCTTATCCTTTAATCTTAAGGGGTAAGCCTAGGAAGCTAGATTCTATAAGTGCTAGTTATCTTAAAGCAATATTTATATCTATTTTACTAATAGGACCTTAATTTTATTGATGTCTTTTTAAATGCTAAGGATACTCTCTATTAAAACTTAAATCTATTTATATAGTTTTAAGTTTTAATTATAAATTTTAATCTTAAAGAGAGTTATATATTCTAGCAAATTTATTGCTTAGGCTATGCCTAGCTTTATATTGCTATTTAGCTTAGCCTTCTATAGTAAAGTCCTAGGAAAGTTACTTAAGTTATTTAGTTAAGAATGGTTCTTAGCAATGCTATTAAGCTTTAATATATATTTAAAATTTAATTCCTTAGACTTATAATATTTAAGAGGCATCTTAATAACTAAGTATACCTTTCTTAGGGCTATATATATATTATAATATTAAAGTTTATAATTCATAAGAATCTCCTTTCTATTTTCTCTTAATAGTCTTTGCTATAAGTCTTCTTAGATATAGTCTTTAGGCTAAAAATTATAAATATAGCCTAGCTTAATGCCTTATGCAAGTATAATTAAGAGTAGCTTAGGATTTATAGTGAAAATAAATTTTAATTCTTAAATAATAGCACTTAAGATTCTAAGGATAGCTAATATAAAGAGGAAATCCTAGCCTTGCATTACTTAATTAATATATATTTTAATTGCATAACTGCTCCTTAGCAATATAATTATATTTTCCTTTGCATATACTTATATCCATAGGTTTTATCCTTGCTTAATAACCCTTCCTATGACCTTAAGGTTCTAGCAAGAGCTAATAATTGCTATGCATCTTAAGTTAAGGATATTTATATTATATAATATATTAAATTCCTATTTAAGCAATAGCTCTATAGCTAACTTCTTAATTACCTAGGCTCCTATTTAAGCTTGCATAATAATAAGCTTGCTATTCTTATATCCTAAGATATATATAATAACTATAGCCTATCTTAATACCTTTAATTAGCTTAGTCCTTTTAAGGCTATTATCTTAAAGGTATTAATAGTTATATTTAATAAGAATAAGATTATATCCTTGCTTATTATTAACCTTTAGGCCCTAGAGTCTATATATACTTCTTAGAGCTCTTCTTATTGCAAGGATCTTATAATGCTAATATAAAAATAAGTATGCCTTATTAAGAGGCTAGGTCTTAAAGGTTCTTTGCATAGGTAATATAACTTAATATAAGTTTAAGGCAAGTAAGTTAACTCTATCTTATCTTAAGCCAATTCTCCTTCTCCCTTCTCTAGGGCCACTATAAAGAATAATATAAAGTTAATAATCTTTAATATCTCTCTTAATAATATATTATTTACCTTGCATATAAACTAGCTCTTATTAATCTTAATTTTAATAATATTTCCTACTTCCTCTATTTACTTATTCTCTTCTTTATTATTAATTATATCTAAAGAAGAGTTTAATTCCTCCTTAGTCTTTTAAGGCTCTAAGTTATAAGTAACTTATTAAGTCCTAGGTTATTTATCTATTTAGCGAGATACTAATGAGATAAGCATAAGGTATCTACTCTTACTTTCTTTCTCTATTGCTAAGAAGGCCTATTCCCTTTTTATTAATAGGCAGCCTTAGGCTAATATTTATATTATTATCTTTCTTACTTAAGTTACTTTCTTAAGTTATTACTTAAGCTATTAATCTTATCTTATAGTTACTAAGGTTAAGGACTTTACTATTATATAAGCTTTTATAGTGCAATAAATAAATATTAAGGGCTTTTTAGTCTTAGATACTTAATCCTTTTAGCTTCTTGCAATGCATTTTATATAAAGGCTAAGGATCTTGCAATAGCACTCTATAACTTATATATTTAAGTCTTCCCTAGGTAATAGTTAATAAAACTCCTTTTAAAGCTTAATATTTAACTTTAATTAAATAATAATTTTAATATACTTAACCCTATAGCTAGCTACTTATGCCTTTTATTTTAACTTTAAAATCTAGTTATAAAAGTCCTTTTACTTAATAATATCTTAAAGAGTAAACTTTTCCTTATCTAAGGATTAAAAGGCTACTTTATATTTAATCTTAAAATGCTTCTTAAGTAATTAATATTATAGCTATAATCCTTAGTCTAAGTCCTATAGCAGCTATTAAATCTTAAGGTCTAAGTCCCTTAAGTATTAATTATTTATTACTCCTATTAATAGGTAAGGCATATTTATAATAAGTTTATTATAATATATAACCCCCCTTCTTATATACCTTTTAATTGCTTCTAAGAATTAAATATTACTCTTTTATATAATTATTTACCGATCTTTCTTTATCTTATTAAAGTCTTTATTATAAGTACTTGCAAGGTTAAACTTCTTAATATCCTTAGCTTAAAAGTAAATATTACTTAGAGAAGTTCCTTATAAGTTTAATAAATATTATTTAGCATCTCTAAGTAAGTATATAATTAAACTATAGTCCAATGCAAAGATAAGCATAGCTATAACTAGAGAGGGAGGGTTAAGTTTATTTTTTAAGCGCAAGATAAGGAGTCCTAGGGTGCCTTGCTATTTTAATATTAATTGCTATAGTTAGCTTACTTTAGCTAGAATATCATTACTTAAAGAGAGTTAAAAGGAGCTTAATTTAAGGTAAATGCTTAATTAATATTTATCTTAAACTAAGTCTCTTTATTTAATGTTATATCTTTTATGCTTAAGTAAATTTGCATAGCAAAGCTTAGGTAAGAGGGTATAGATATCCCTAAGGTTTAATAAGTCTATAGGCTTAAGTATTCTTAAGCTAGCTTAGTTTAGCTCCTAGAGAAGGCCTAGCTACTAAGGTAATTGCCTAGGGTTAAGCTTATAAGCATTAGTTTACTTTCCCTTACTATCTTATCTTAATATTGCGCTAGCTTTAGTGCCTTTAGTGCTTATAATAATAAGGAGTTAATAGAAAGTAAAGAGATAAGTAATTTCCTTTGGCAATTAATATATTTATTCTTATAGCATCTTGCCCTAGGTGCTAAGGGTTCTATTAAGGCTAGGGTTAAAGTATTAGCCTTTTTTAGTTAAGGAAATAAGGGCAAGATTAAGAAGGCTAATAGCTTTTGCGCTAATGCCCTATATATTAAGTTAAATCCCTTAGCTTCTAAAGAGGCTTAAGATAATATAAGAAACTCCCTAGGGATAGTCTATTAAGGCAATCTTAGAATATTCCTTGGCTTTCTAAAGTCAATTTAAGTTTAAGTCTAAGTTCCTATTTAGCTTATTAAGGTCTTAAGGGTTCCTTAATTCTTTAGCTTAAATTAAACTTTTAGCAATCTTAGTTTAAAGTATTAAGTTTAATAAACTCTATTAAAGAGTTATTATCTTGCAGCTTATTAAGCATCCCCTTCCTATTAGATTTGCAATATATAAGGGATTTCTTCTCACTTTCAATCCTATAATTAAAGGTTAAAGGTTTAAGGAATATTTTAATAATAGGCTCAATAGAAGATAAATCCTTCTAAAGCTAGCAAGCCTTATTAATAAAATCGTTAAAAGATAAGGATTTCCTTATTATATGCATCCTGCTTATTTCGCAGGAGTTATATATTAGCCTTTGAGAAGTGCTCTTAAATATCAAAGTGCTATTTATATGCCTAGAGGAGCTTATAGCCTAGGAAGATATCTAGGGCCATTAATAGTATTAAGCTAGCAATGCTTAGATTATTAGTTTCTAGTGGGAAGCAGGGAGCTGCTGCTGTCTAGAGCTTAATAGTTTTATATTAATAATAAGGGGCTAATGCAATTGCTACTATTTAATGCATATAAGCATGCTAATAAGAGCCTAGGAGAGGAAAGTCCTAGGGAGCATAGAGTGATTACTATAGGATAGGTCTTAGATTGATCTTATAGGGAATTAAAAGTCTAGTTCATTGAAGTAATATAAGATAGAGAGTCTAAGAGTCTTAGGCTCTTCCTATTAAGATATCTATAGTGCTTCCTTAGGCAAGGTTCTAGTCCTTTTAAGGTTAGTCTTATGACTTCTTATAAGATGTCTTATGACTTCCCTAGGTCCTTCTCTTAGTCTTCCCTGCCTTCCTAGGGTATTATATATTATTATAAGATTTATTGAACCTATAAACTATATAATAATAACTTAAAGAACTTAAGAAAGGAAGTAGTGAAAATATATTATATAAACTATTTAACTTATAACCTTAAATAGATATTAATATAATATAACTTATACCCTTAAAAATATTTAAATATAATATTTTAAGTAAAAATAAATAAACTAATAATAAAAGAAATTAAAGAGTATAATAATAACTTATTAAAAGAAGATAAAATAAGAGCATTATAAGTATTAATTTACCTATAAAAACAATTAATATAATAAATATATAAATACCTCTTATATAGATATTAAGAAGTTAATAAAACCTTAGAATGGATTAAAAAAACCTATACCTTCTAAGGAATAAAGAGGATAATTAAAGAGATAATTAAAGAATATAAACTATATATAAAAACTAAGGTATAATGCTATAAACTATATAAATAATTATAATTACTCTTAGTTATTAAGTAACTATAGGACTTAATTATAATAGATTTTATTATTAAACTATTAATATTAAAAGATTCTATTATAAAAGTATGCAATAATAGCAGTTTTATTATTATTAATAGATTTATTAAATTTATATATTATATTCCCTATTAAGAAAGCATTATAGCTAAGAATATAGCTTATATTTTCTTATAATATATCTTTAGCATTTATAGATTGCTAAATAAAATATTATTAGATAGAGAAATGACTTTTATATTAAAATTCTAGCAAGCCTTGATATTATAAATTAAACTTAACTATTAACTTACTATAGCCTTTAAAGCCTTAATAGATAGACAAATAAAATAATTAAACTAAGAGTTAAAAGTATACTTATAATATTATATTAACTATAAATAAAATAACTAAGTAGAAATATTACTAGTAATATAGTTTGCTTATAATACTTTCTACTATATAAGCATTAAAATAATACTAGCTTATATTAATTTTAAATTTACCTTAAAAGCCTTTCACTTATAGTAAAAAGAAGGCCCTCTTAATATTAAAGTAATATTAATATTTAATAAACTAAAGGAATTATATAAAGAAATAAAGATAAAATTAAAATATATTAAAAATAAAATAAAGAAATCTTATAACTAAAAAAGGATTATAAGACTAACCTTTTTAAAAGGAGATATAGTCTTATTATCTATTAAAAATATTACTATAAAAAGACTTAATAAGAAACTTAATTATAAATATATTAAACTATATAAGATTATTAAAAAGATATTAAGAAATAACTATAAGCTAAAACTATTATTAAGAGTAAAATTATATTTAATATTCTATATTTAGCTATTAAAATTAATAAAAGATATAATTATAATAAAAATAAGATTAAATAATATTAAAATTAAGAGGCTAAAAGAATATAAAGTAAAAAAAATACTTAATAAGTAAAAAATTAATAGCAAAATATATTATCTTATTAAATAATAAGACTATAATTATAATAAAAATATATAAGAACTACTTAATTACTTTATATACTATTAAAAGGAGCTTAAGAAGTTCTATTAATAATATTAAAATTTAATAGCAAAGAAAGATCCAAGGGAATATTCTTATAAATAGCATCCTAAGTTAATATAAAGTCCTAGTTTAATTGCTCCTTAGTAGAAGAATAACATAGCAAGGAGCTAAATACCATAGCAGCTTAATAGGCAGCCTTATACTTTACCTCCTCCTTCTTAATCTTCTTTAACTCCTCTATACTATTAATACCCTGCGAAATTACTTGCATTATCTTCTTAAACTATATTTTCTTTTGCTTGCAAAGCTATTTAACCTTAGCATCCATTTAATGCTGCTCCTCCTTAGCCTGCTTAAGCTTAAACTCTATCTTTAAATGCTAAGTAGCGATTTAATAAAGCTAAGCACTTAAAATGCTTATAATATTGCAATGCAAAAGGTTTAAATAGATATACTTAATGCATTAAGAAGAATTAAGAGGAGATATATTATAGAAATTAAACCTCTTAGCCTTATAAGAAGAATAAGAAGGCATAATAATAGAATTTATAAGAATTATAAAAAGAAGAAGATTGCATTACTTAGTCTTATAATAAAAAGGTTTTTTCTTAGAGATATAGCTAAATATAATATTAATATATAAGGGAAATAATTATAAAAGGAAGTTATAAATTAATAGGTAAAGTTATAAAATAGCTTACCTTATAGCCTTAAGGATAAGACTAATAAAGGGGAGATATTATATTATAACTTAATATTAAAAGAGTTATATATCTCTTAACTTATTAAGAAGAGAATTAATAATATATAAATTATTAAAACTCTTTAATAATCTTAAATTACTTACTTATAATAATAATTTAATAATCTAGCAATACTTATTAAATATATAAATAATAATAATAGCTACTCTTTAGATAAGATAGCTTAATAGCTATTAATAATACTTAGTTACCTCAATTGCCCTTTATTAACTATTATTAAATATAATATAGCTCTCCTTATATATTGCTTAGCCTTAATGCCTTTAATCTTCTTATAATATAAATTAATATAATTAGTTTATTCCCTTATAAGCTTAA